>RJWJ010006384.1:0-62765 GCA_004363605.1 Indri indri | reverse complement strand
TATCTACAACCAACAAAATTGGCAAATGCTTACATTTGTTACTATTATAAAGCTGCTCTAAAGAATCTTATGAATTTGGAATTCAAAGCCATTTTGGATGTTTCAGCAACGCTGAAGGATATTCTCACCTATTACAGAGATTTATCTTTTGCCTAACTTTCAATGATCCCACAAGATTGAATTTGAATATGTTTTCTTTCTTGATTTCCTTTTTTTTTTTTTACACAGTAGAAGATGTCATTTATTTCTAAGACCTTAATTTTCTTCAATTAATTCATACACCAATATTAACATTTCTTTGAAGGGTAGTTTATCACATATTCACCAGAAACAATTTAAGGAACATTAGTTAAATGATTTAGTTATATTAAGATCTTTCTTTACTATGACTCATTAGGCCACAAAATGTTGTAACTTTCTCTCTTCATTAATTTCTTAGTTGTAAAATTCCTCAACATGGGCTTAAAAGGTTTACATGGACTTCCTTATATTTCTACATTTGATTTTAAGATCAGGACTATCTTTGCATTAACATTTTGTTCCAAAATGCAGCCACCGCAAAGTAACTCCTATTAACTGAAGGTAACAGAAAGGTATAATCACAGTGGCATTTTTCTTTAATAGCAAAAGTATTCTCTTGTATATAAATCCACCAGATTGCCAGTATTAAGTCCTGTCATCCTTGTAGAAAAAAACATTCTTTCCCCATTGAAACTTTCAGGGTGGTGACAGTAGGACCTCAGCTGATGTCACTGTTTCTGGTATAAAAAGAAAAGATAAAATACCTAGTATGCATTCTAAGTGGTTTGTTTTCTGTTTTTTGGATAGTAGTGCAAACACTATTCTTAAGAGATAGTAATGACTCGTGCAAACTTCAGAGTTGACAGAACACTTTCTATAACAAAGACATTAATAATAATAAGTGTTTGATATATCAGACACTGATCTAAGTTTTTTTTTAGTATATTAACTCAGTTAAATTTCATAATAATCCAATGAGGTAGGTGAAATTACTAATCTCATTTTACAAGTGAGGAAACTCAAGGGCAGAAAAGTTACCTAATCTGAATATTAGTTGGGAGAGCAGAAATTTGAATCCAGATAGTTTGATTAAAAAGTGGCTACTCTGATCACTGTAATAAGATGCAGCAACTTTGTGTCTATAAGATTCTGGTAGCATCAGTGCCCTTGTTGGTATAGAGCTCGCTCTTGTGTGGCGCATCTGAGCATATCACATATTTCGGTTATAATTTCTCTATTGTAATTATTATTGAACTGGTTTAGTTAAAAGATTCTAATGTAAGTGGCCAAGATGTGATTTTCAACCAACTACTAAGGGTTAGAATCCTCGAGTTCTAACAGCTTGCTGTCATATACGATGTTGTATCTTTTTGGGGGGAGGTGTTTTTGTTCTTTGTTTGCTTTCTGAAGCCAAATAAGAATTTATAGGCTATAAATGTTGAGGAATTTAAGTTGTAAAGATTGAGAGGGCCTGGCTAAAAACCACACAATTCACTGAGCAAACAAGACTTCTCTCTTATAAAACATACCTAGTGGCAAACAAAGTAAGTTTCATATATGAAACTCTGATACTTCTAGAATGCATTGAAATGCAAGGTAACCTTACTTTTTAAACCTCTCTTTGACATTCATATTTTATTTTTCTGGTCATCACCTATGCAGTTTTCTTCCAAAATTCTTTGTATCATGTGCCTGTTTTCTCTCCACAGAGACATCACAAGTTTTTAAGGTCAAGGTCCCTGTTCTTATTTGTTTTGGATTCACTCACTTTTGGAGTTTGGAACACAGTAAACAAATAATCAAAGAATGCTGACTCTCTTTACTGCTGCATGGTGCAAAGTAAGGTAGCAATCTTGTTAGGACTGCATTCTTACACATTCTTATACATTATTTTGTATATCTTAAAGCTAGGTCTTTCATAAAAGAATAAAGACATCAGCCTCTTTGGGGATGGTTATTCGTTTTAGAATAAAACATTTAATAAATAGATGTTTTTATGAAACATTTGTCACAATTCTTCATCTAGGAAATGACTCTCTCACCACAGAATAATCACTTGATTAAAATAAAAGTTTGCACTATTTCACCTTTATAGAAAAGACAGTTCAGCATTCTTAAAAAAAGTTGAAGAGAATGGAAAATACTACAGCCTTGCTTAAGGGTGATGAAACAATCTTTTTTGAATTTCTGCTTTAATGTTCTCACTGTAGCAGCAACAGGAAAACTAATACACAGTCTAACCGTTGATCCTGTCAGCTTTCTTTTTCAAAATATATCCATATTCTCAGCACTTTTCTCCTCCAGCTCCTACTCTGCTTCAAGTGACAATCACCTGTCTTGCCCTTGCTAACTGTCTTTAGATACATGCCTCCATGTCCCAGGATTTTGATTTCATGACCCAATTTTTTCATAGGTCATAACCTTCAGTTTGAAAACATCACTACAGGTTACACAGGATAACATGAAGGATTCCCAATGAACTTGTATCAATGTCGGCCCTGCTCAATAAAAAACCCTAAAACTAACGAATTGTATGTAGAATAATACTTATTTAAAACCATATTTTGTTTTACATCTACAAATGATCTGAAAATTGCACTATGAATATCAAATGTGAATTTTTGAAATGAATGTTCTATAAAAAAGGAAAGAATGTAGAACTAAAATGAGTTCTAAAAAGAAACTAAAGGAATTATAATATTAAAGTAGAATATTGTTACTTTAAAACTGAAAACACCTCACCATAAATGCGATTACATATTTCCCCAGGGAGAATTATAATTCTTAAACAGTTCTGTTAAATTTACCAGCTTAATTTGTAACCAGGGAATGCCAAAAGGGAGAGAAATGATGGGATTCTTTTAATAGTATGATCATTCTTCCTTTCAGTCAGGATGAAAATAGATACATACAAACCATTCCTATGTTAAGTCAATTCTTCCTCTGTGATACTTACCATGTCCTTATTTTCCACTACATATTTATCTACTACCTTATGGTATACCTAAAACCCTTTACTTGGACATTCAAATAACTTCCTAAGAGGTTTAACATCAATCCTATATCTTCTGGTACAAATCAACTTTTATATTACTACAGATTTATCTTCCTAAAATCCTGTTTGATTAGTTCACGAGCCAAACTGCTTATTCTGCCATTCAGTCTTCCCAAAGTGCCTTTACCACCTTGTCCATCATTAGTGCTTATGATGATCAGTTTTATGTGTCAACCTGGCTAAGTTTTAGTACCCAGTTAGTCAATGAAATTCTTATCTAGGTGTTGCTGTGAAGTAATTTTGCAGATATGATTAACATCTGTTATCAGTTTATGTATAGGAGATTATCCTGGAAAACCTGGATAGATGGGCCTGAGCCAATCAATTAAATGCCTTAAGAGCAGAATTGAGACAGCAGGTGTTTGCCTGAAGAAGAAGAAATTCCACGTGTGGACTGCAGAGTCAGCTCCTGCCCAAGAGGTTCCACCTTGCCCTTCCTGATGGTCTGCCATATGAATTTCTGACATGCCTAGCCAGCCCCCCATAATCATATAACCCAATACCATGCAACAGATCAATGAAGGTGTATGTATGGGTATGTGTGTATATCCTACTAGTTCTGTTTCTCAGATGCATATCTGATTGAAAAGGACTTTACCATCACTAGTTCCAGCCCAGCACTTGCCATATTCAGTTTGTGTTTTATACCTTACTGACTGTGCTCGTCCTCCTCCAGACCTCTCAGCTTGAAATGGTCACTCCACCCTTGTTTTGACCCTTGGAAATCCTACCTCATCTCTACTTTCATTAAACAGGAGTGACTTTCCGAATCTCTACATCTTTCCGCATCATATGAATGGCACAGACCATGATGTGCCTTTTATTTAGTTACTTTTGTATGGCAACTATTTTTTATTTTCTTTATGACAATAAAGTCTCTAACAATATAAGCCATGTGCCATATGCTTTTGAAGCACCACCAACATTCAGTGACCCTTCAGCAACATAACAGCCATTTAATGAATAAATGAATAATGGTGAACTATTACATACATAAAAAGAAGCAAATATTTGAAGTCGGACCTCAGTTTTTTTAGTCTGGCTCAGTCTTACTAGCTTTGTGACAACAGGCAAATTACTTAGTCTTTCTGCATTGTTTTCTCATATGTAAAGTGGTGATTACATTGATACCGTACTGGGTCATGGCAAATGCTAAATGGGATAATGTTAAGTGCATCAGCATAGTACTTGCATATGTTGGAGCTCAATGAAATATAACTATTTTATAATTATATGAGAAATGTTATTATGCATTAGTCATCAAACATACACACCGAACACCTACTATGAGACAGGCACTTTGGTAAGTGCTATGAAAAATAAAAAATAAATTAATGATTGCTGACATTTATTATTTTATTTTAGACACTGTTCTAACACTTTTAACTCCTTTATGTGTACAACCATTGTGAGAAATGACTATTATCATCAACCCTATTTACAGGTGAATAATCACAGACATAGAAAGGGTAAGTAATTTGCCCGAAGATGCACAGCTAATAACTGTTGGGGTAAAGACATAAACTGAGGCTATCTAGTTATAGAGTCTGTATTTTTTCTTGTTGTGCCTAGCTACTTCCTGTGGACAGATTTGGTTTTCAAGTACCATATACTGTAAACAAGAGATACAAAGCATCTTCAAAAATAACTACTAAAACATCAACCTAAAAGTGCCATAAACAAGGAAAGTCAGAAAAAAAATGTTTTTCAAATTGTTTTAAAGACATTTGGTATGCATACAACATACATTACCACTCACGAGGCCGTATTAGAACAGATAAAACCAACCTGCCCTTCCACATTTTACAGACCCCAGTCTGGGAAGATGTTCTACTTCTCATAGGATTTCTTACAGTTGTTATGCACCTGTGAATTAGCACAGGCAAGTTTTCCATGTAGAGAAGTAGATTAATAGGCAGGGTTAAAGGTAGTCCTAATTATAATGTAATCTTTCAATCCTTTATAAACCAGTTTTCAAAATGAGGCATTCCAATCACATAAAAATAAATGATCTTGGTGATTTCAATGAAAGGATATAATTCTACCATGATTGATAACATTATCAAAAACTGAGCAAGCACCTAAAAATAATAGCTTTCTAGATTAAATTTTTGTCTATGTCGATTTCATATAGTTTATCAAAAGTTAATATGAAGAGTATCTGTGGAAATGATGGATAATAAACTTTTTTTTTTATCATTCAGTTAACTAAACTCTTCATACTAAGTCATCTTCATATTAATCATCTTCAATCAATCTTCATATTAACTTTATAGGGAAATTCATAAGCACTACAGTGACATCAAGTATATTAGAAGGTTTCAAGTATATTTTACATAGAACATATTTTAGAGCATCTTCTTTGCTGTGAAGTCAGCAAGAACAATATAATTGCTGCAGTCTGTAAATCTCACTGCTGAGCAACAGTTCTGGAAGAACTTTTTCTAGATGGCCTTTTAAATGGTTTTCTCCTGCCGATTCAGCACTCTAGACCTGCACTCCAGTGGTTCCCTATTAAACACCATTAACTTTGTTTTCAATAAATGTTTTTTATTTTTCTGAAATAATTCCTATACCTAATCTCATTATATCCCAGAATATAGTTTACTAATCCATAAACCCTTAAGCTCTCTTATAAAAATATAATTTTCTATTTTCCCCTATGCTATCTCGAAAGTTCAGTTGCTGACCAATTCCCAATCCCATCTCTCTCTCTTTTTTTTTTTTTTTTGATACAGAGTCTCACTGCGTTGCCCGGAATAGAATGCCATGGCATCAGCCTAGCTCACAGCAACCTCAAACTCCTGGACTCAAGCAATCCTACTGCCTCAGCCTCCCGAGTAGCTGGGACTACAGGCATGTGCCACCACGCCCAGCTAATTCTTTCTATATATTTTTCTAGTTGTCCAGCTAATTTCTTTCTATTTTTAGTAGAGACGGGGTCTCGCTCTTGCTCAGGCTGGTCTTGAACTCCTGAGCTCAAAGGATCTGACCACCTCGGCCTCCCAGAGTGCTAGAATTACAGGCATGAGCCACCACACCCAGACCCCAATCCCAACTCTTTAATTCACTCTGTCTCTTCCAAATTTTGACTCAGATTTCTCTGAAAACTATTTTGGGTTTGGTGCTCATTATCTACAAAATAGCACCTTTCTTTAAAGTCCATTTTATAAATTGCATTCCTTCATTTGTCCACTCTCCCAACAACAAATCATATCTTTAAAGACATGGAGTATATACTAATGTTTCTACTTCTTTTCTAAAGTGTAACAAGAGATACAGAATATCTTAAACAAAAACAAAAAAAAACTTTAAGTAGTTTTCTTTGCAACTTAAACAAAAGAATAACAAAAAGTGCATTTTTCTGTGCCTTCATAATAGTTTAAGCTTTGTTACTTTTTTCTTGGATGATAATTACATTCATTAAAACTGCAGCTCATTTTTCTCATTTCCAGGTTAATTTTATATTTAGTCTGAGTAATGAAACATTAACATGTTTTTAAAGGAAGCTAATTTGTTAGTTGATTTCCTACATGCTTTGATATTGCAAATAATTTTAATAATAGCCAAAATCACTTGAAGAAAATACATGCATGACTTAATGATATACTTCCCATACTATACACTACATAATTATTTTATTTATGTGAATTTTTTCAGGAATCAATTACCAGGAAAGTCAATGCATAAGCAATCTTTGTAATATTAACCATGAACTAGTAATAATACTATAACAAAATAAAATTAAATAATATATTAACTATTTTTACCTTTGCATTATAGGGAATGAAATGTTTTGATAAAGCTTCAGGTGTATGCATCCATGTTTTGTCTGCAATAAAGAATACACAGTGTTAAACTAAATTGCAGGGTTCTATGATGTTATATTCATGCATTAGTATTTGTAGGTAGTCTGAGATGGGTGGGAGTATTTTTAATTCTGAGATTCCCTTGCTAAATTGGGAAAGAATAATCAAATATAAGAACAACGTAGTTGGAGAATGATTCTGGGATTGTTTCCTTGGTATAAAAGTCTCTAGCTTTTATGCCTTGGTAAAAAAGTTTCTAATTTTCAAATAACACAAATGATAAATTTTTAAAGAATATATAAGAATAACATCAGTGTGCTGTGAATATTTGTATCAATTATGTGATTAAAAACAAATATCTTTCTTCTTTTACTTTATGCTGTCATGAATTGCAGGTGGTTTCACTTAATTCCCAAGACAATAAAAAAAACTAACCTGCTCTTTAATTCATTGTGATTATTATATTTTAGCATCAAGATTTAACTATTCTAAACTCAAAAGAAAATATTTAAACTAATTGCATTATAGATTTTTATATTCATATTATTTATATTTTCATTTAATTTTTGAACTTCATTAATAAATTCAATATATCTTCCAAAATACTTCATGGAATGTATAAGGGGGAGAGAAAACATTAATGTTTACACAAAGCAAACTGACTTTTTTTTTGAAACTACATTTGTTTGGAGTAAGACTTCTCAATGTTCAAATGTTTTGTCTCCATTACTGTTGTTTTGTGTGTATTTTATTCCTCATGGGAGTTTAAAAATTTAGAATCAATACTATAAACAGAATAAAATCAAAGACGTATTTTACCATTAAAATATCAAATAAGTACACACCGATAGAAAATATTGGATTACTAGTATTTTCATATTTTAATTCAGAGTATTTTTAAATGGTGTTAACAGAATCTAATTTGATATCATTAATTCTCAAACTTAGAGAATGTGATGACATAGAGAAAATGGCACATATTTCTGGAATGTCAATTTTTTTATACCATTTGAAGGATAATGTATTATACATATATTAAACATGTTTATAGGATGCAACGCAGTATTTGCAAGAATTTATAATACATAAAATGAAGGATCAAGTACTTCTGAATATTGGAGCAGATATGCGATAACTATATTTGGGTGAAATATGTTAAGAAGCAGTGTATTCTAAGCTTCAAAAAGCAATATTGGCATTGAAATTTAATGTGTGAAATTCTTTTTATATGTGTTTTTGTCTTAATTATATACCAAGTACTTAGACTTGTATATAATCTTGGTACTTAGACTTGTATATAATCTTGTCCTTGTATATTAAATGAAGTAAATCACAATACTGCACACCAAAACAATAAAACACCAAAACAATAAAAAACCCAAACACTTGCCTTCAGGAAACCTAAAAAGATATCCAATTTCTCTTTTTACCCTTCACTCAATTCTTCTCACGTCTCCTTTCCAAAACATACAACACTTCTCAGGACGATGTAAAGTCTTACTAAAGTCTCAGTATGATGGTTCATACCAATCCTGAGACAGAGAAGCAATTGCTTTTTCCTATAAACCACTATTATTTGAAAACTGATTATATTGTCTCTGTTATAGTCTCATATTGCAGTGACCTAGAAAGGATAGGTATACCCAGCTGTTTCTGGTGATAGACTAAAATAATCACAATATTAAATTTCAGTGGAGAAGCTGCAGTTCCTATAAGGATAAGGATCGGCATTCACACATCAAGTGCTGATGATTTAGTGGTTGTTCATTACACATAACCTCTACTATAGGCAGTGCATTTATTAATATAAAACCTGAAGGATTTAAAAAATGAGTCCTTACTGTCATCCTCATTTATACTTTGGCAAATGAAAAAAATTAACAGAATAAAACTCTTTATATTAACTCATATAGATATGATTGAACCTTGAGGAGGCAATACACATGATGGTCCATGGTCACTGTATGTGTCCGCAGAAGAATTAGCTATATGGACTAGTATAGAAATAGGAACATAGACATTCTAGAAAGTGTTCCTCTTCCTTGAAATTAAACTAAAATCACTAACTCAATATGGAACAGTCACATCAAAGGAAATGTCAACATTTCAAAATATTTGACAAGTATCAAACCACTCTGACTGCTGGGCCAATACAAATTTAGGTGTTCAAACTGCATTTAGATTAAGAACTCATTAAGAAAGGTGCAGTAACAATTATTTTTGTATCATCAGAGCTTAACATGGTGAAAGCAGCTACTCTGAGCATACTAAATTTAAAACTAAATGGTGCTGGATGAACAGATGCATTTGAATAAAATTTTCATTAAAAAAGAAAATAATATTTAAATATTGAATTTTAAGTGCTGTGCATTATGTTATGTCTACTCATCAGTATGTCAACTAAGTTAAAGAAAATAAAGCATAATTAGTTGAATTATTGAATCACATTTATTCATATGCTATGCTTTATGCTTTTTTGCTAAATTATTTATTTTTGATATAATAATTAGAATGCATAATTTTAAAAATTAAAAGAAAGCTAGCCTATGGAAAGAATCTAAAACAAATGCAATCATTAAAATTTAATCTATGATTATGTTAGACTAATTTTTAATGAGCTTTTCAAAATAGCCCAAAATGATGCAATTCTAATATATTCAGTCTTCTTCAGAATCTCTGAGCACCTCTGATACCGTTAGAACATTTTAAAGAAAATCAGTGGAATACCTGGCTAATTCAACTGAAGAATACCAAATTACTAATTTGGAGATTTAATAAAGACAAAAAAATAATTATGCTTAGGTTTAAGATAATGATCTTCTTCCCTGAGGCTTCTGAGGCTCAGGTTCATTTAGTAAGTTTGCATATGATGACCAAGTAAATTGGATATCTATGAAATAAAGAGATAAGCTTTTATTGATAGGAAATAGTCTTGCTTTGTAGAGAATACTGTACACAGTATATGTTGATGCTGGTTTTAGGAAATATGACTTGAATTATATATTTTCTTGTGATATAATTATAGCTCCAGATTGTCAGAATATATAAATTCTCCAGTAAAATTCAAGTTTTCCATCTCAAATTTAAGTTCAATCAAATAGAGCTATTGGTTGAAACCAGGATCGAGGGCTCTGAGAATTAATTTCTTTAACAACTTCACTAAATGAGAGAGTCAGAATTGACTGGCAAACTTAAGGTAGAACTTCCAGTATCAAGTTCTAACTTGGAGCTGGAGCAAAATATTCATCAATAATTTCCTGATAAGGATATTTAATCATTAGACTTGAGAAATAAGAGAAGTCAAAAGAAATTTAAAGAGAATGAAGCAAAGCAGGAAATAACAAGTGCTTCTGCTTTTTGGTTCTCCAAATCACTCCAATTTTCCCCATGGTTGCACACCACTGTGCTCAAAGGAGACAAATGTACAATTGCTGGTTACTCAAGTTACTATCCAACCCTTGGGATTCCTCAGTGAAAAGCCACTTTGATCCCCTTCAAATAAATAGTAAATTAGAAATGTGGAGTTCCAACTTTCAAGCCATGGGAAAGGGAATTTTAAATATATTTTTAAAAAGAGAAGGTCTAGAAGTATTCTTAAAAAATAAGCATTATTGAATCGTAAGTTGTGATGTCAGGTTTCTATTCCTTTATTAAAATACTTCAATATACCATAGAATTATTTCTAGACTCTATTACCAGTAAAAATAATACAAAAATAGTATTTCACTTTTGGTATGTGTTTTGACTCGGAAAGAAAGCTATAGACTGCAATCAATGTCATTTTGCTTTCCCCTTATTCAGAAAAAGAAGTAAAATAATAAATTTCCAGCTTCTCAGGGTTGAAAAGTGCTTTAAAGGTCACATTATCTAAATTCCTACCGAATACATTAATCTTCTGTACCACATCCAAGTGTTTGAACACCTCCTACGTCAGTGACAAAAAAGGTAGTAATCTGAGTAATTCCATTAAACTTTTACATGACTTCGTTAGATTTTTTTCCTACATTAAATCAATGACCTTATAATTTACACTTATTTGTCCTTTATTAAACTCAGTCCCATGGCTAAATGGCAGCCCTTCAAATACTGAAAGACAGCTCTCATTAGCACACCAAGGGTTCTCAGCCATGCTTCTTGTCACATAGTTGAAAGTTCTGAAGTCATCCCAGCCTTTCCCATCTGGGCATGTCACAGTGTGTCACTTAACCCTTCAACACTTTAAAGAGAGAACACACTGTCCTGGCTGCATGGAATACAACAGAACACTCTAGTCTGTGGTTCTGGACTGTTTATATCTATACATTATAAAATGAACTGGAGAGCCTTTGATAATCGCACTATTGATTTTATTCCTTAGCCATTTTTTACCCACACAACACTTAAGGTGCAGCTTCCAAACAACAACAATATACGAATAATGGTAAAAGTATTAGATTTTCTGGACCCTTGTTTGGCAATTGGCAATATCTTATTAAGCTTATAGTGTGGAATGACCTAGTTGGCCATTTTTTCCATCTATCTGTAATCCTATCATATCATTCATCTTTCTGCTTTCAATCATCTATGAATTTGATTAGCATTAAGTATTCTCTCACAATTCATTGATAACATGTTAAACAGGAGACAGCCCAGGCCCTCCACTAGAGAACTTCTTCCAGAATGACAGGATATATTATTTTGACTTCACTGAACTAGACAAAGTTTTCAAATTTTTTCTATCTTTCTTTGTGAGTATATCATGAAATAGTTTGCCAAATGCTATGTGTTCCTATCCATCAAAAAATAACATCTAACTAGCTGTTTCTTTCAGTCCTATATACTGAAAATTACGATATACTTCATTTATATTCATTTTAATTTCCAACCTGAAAATTAATAATAAACTTATTTTGGTCTCATTGCTATCAATTTACCTATTACCAATCCTCACGCACTACTCAATAATACATGAAGCATACGTGCACACACACACACATACTCATGAATGGATTTATATCATTGTAACCATATGGAAGCCCAGGGAATTAAGTATTAAATGGCTACATAAGGTAAAATTAGCACTAGATTTCAGATCATTTTGTTTTTTGCAATTTCACAACACAGTATAACATTGCCAGAGAATACCACACATGTATTGTGAACACAGTATATTAAACAACTCCATTCTTTCATTAGGGTGGTAACTAAAGAAAGTGAATTAGCAATGTTTTGCAGATTCCTGTTGCTCTAATATAACTTCATTCCTGAGACATGTGCTTTGATAATAGAAAAAAACTGATTTCTTAACATCTCTGCTTTATCTTCATAACAATATTGGTTTGGCTTCCAAGTCCTTTAAAATGAGCACACTTACCTTTCTTCCTGCTAAAAGCACGGTTCATGATGAGGATCAGCCCAATAAATTTTCAGTTCAATCACACTTTATATCCTATAAAAATGGCAAATATTAAAACATAAATGTTTGATTCCAATTGAGGGTTGGAAAAATTTTAAATAAATAATAAGAAAAAACATAAATGAAGGACTATTAATCAACCTCTTTTGTACCAGTGCATTTTTAATTACAAAGCCTTTTTAAATTTTTTAAAATATTTACAAACAATATTCTAAATGCCCCCAAAGGACGCAGGTAAATTATTCTTGATATTAAGAGTGACACAAGAAGATAAGAACAACATCTCAACTGAAATTCCTCCAAAGTTCCTTAATTTTGTCTTTTTCCTATTATACATCCATCATTAATTATATTTATCTGCAAATTGAAGGAGAAAAAAAAAGATCAATACTTTTTCCTGAGCTGGATGGTAAGAGGTGTGGTCAAGTTTGGTGTTCTCACTAACAGCAGTGGTAGATAAACAGAAGTCTTTTGATTGTCTTTGAGGATAAAATCATTTTTATAAATTCACTTACACATATAAACACTTACATACTTTTTATTTAACTGAGGCCCAAAGAGGTTACATGATTATTACAAAATCACAAAGACAGGTGATATACTAGGAGTAGTGGTTAAGAACATGGGGTAACATTACTTACCACTTAGGTGAGGTAGAAAAGCCCTTGGCACAGTACTTGTGCCAAGACTAGGTGAGGAAGGAAGCCACTTGCACAGTATTTGATGCATACTGAGTTCAGAAAATATTAGCTACTGTCATCGTGTTAGATATAGCATGGATCCAAATCTAGTGCTTTCTTCTTTATGTGCATTGCTGATTCATCAAAAAGATTCTCTTAATACCTGTTTTGTGGTTTATTCCACTGTGAGGGCTGCACATCGAAACCAGCAGCTTCGTGAAAGGACTTTATGCTCTGTAAAGTGGTTGTCCAATTGAGACATTGCAATTTTATTTATCTAATGTCTTCATGTAACAAAACAACAGATTTCTAGAGTATCCAGAGACTCAGAGACAATTCGCATTAAGGTCTCAGAAGGAAGTTAAGATTCTATATATATTCACTGGCATTGCATTATAATCTATATTTGGGATCCATGCAAAAGTTTGTCTTACTGATGAAGCTGGCAGAATTAACTGCTTTGTTGCTCTGGCAACTAAACATTCTTGAATTAAGATAGTCTTTCACTCCTAATTTATTTTCTATAAGGACTAGTGCTAAAGGCACATTTCAAGGTAACTCTAAGAACTTCTTAGAATTAAAATATTATGCTATTCTTTCAATAACTTGAATTTTCTCACCTTTCAGGATAAATTCAACTACATTAAATAAAAGTGTTTAATAATGTGCTTCCTCAGTAATCCAGAGAACTGCTTCCATAAAAGTCAAAGGAAACTCATGTGCTTGATGTAAGAGCCTGATTCTGTGTGCTTCCCTTTTCTGATGACAAGAGGGTAATTGCACTCTGTAGAAAACCTTACCCACTCCCTTTCCACTTCTGCCAGAGGTCTCAGTAGAAGATAAGAGAGACCAAGAGCTCTCTGTGATTCTGTAAATACATTCCCAGTTCCACTCTAAGATTCAGACTCAACACCACTTCCTGCTGAGAGACGTTCATTATAATTTTATCATGTCCCTTACTCCTGAGTGTGTCAGTCAACTTGAGAAATCTAGGGTCTCCAGGTCACTCTCACCACTCAGATGCTAATCCTAATGTCTTGCATTCTGTAACCACATCTCTCCCCTCTCCCATTGTCTGAAAACATTTCACTGTGTCATCTGGCATTCACAGTAAATCATCATCAACATGTACTTGGCATTTTTCCTGAGGTTTCCCTCTACGTTGTTGCTCTTAATGAAATCTTGTCATTGCCTGAGAAAACTAGCTCTTCTGCAATCTTTAAAGAGGTGAACTCTTTGTCACCCACATGTTATACCATTAGACCAAAAGAAATGATTTGTCTTCTCTTGTCTTTCAAAACCCCCAATTTCTTTGAAGATTATGTCATTAGACTATATATATGCAAGGGAATACAATGCAACAGAGAATACAATATATTCTGTATCATTCCAAAAGTCATTTTAACCTATGACCTAATATACACGGCTAGATACTGATCATATCCTGAAGCAATAGGGCAAATCAAAAACAACTGGTAGAAAAGTAACATTAATGTATCCAAATGTAAGATTCAACTTCTCCAGAAAAATAAAGTAACCAAATACTATGAAGCTTATTAATCAGCAGATCAAATTCAGCATACCTCTTCACTACCCAAATTTCATCACTAACAGGTAGACATTTTCAACAATAGAAGACTGTAATATATAAAAAAGTAGTCTAATACTACACGATTTAAAAATCATAAAATTAAATAATAGTGTAACTTTCAAATTAAGAACAATATAACATATACTCTTTGGAAGCATATAAACAAAAGAAAAGAAAACCTTAGCATAGTTATACAAAGTTCATTTGGTCAAATATGGAGAGTATAAAACAACATGACTACACTATGATTCTAAAACATCAGAAGAACTTTTGCTTGCCCACAAAATGCATAAATATAAATGTAAATAAATATCAGATCAGCCATTCTTACTTATACCATAAATAAACTATAAATTCACTCACCAAACCCCACTGTTAGTATATTTATTTGATCTGATGGACACTTTACACTTCTTTGTAAAACACATCTTACTATCCCATCAGAAAATAAGCAGATAGTAGTTGCTTTGTTCACTACCCTGATGTGTATAATATAGTTCATGACACTAAGTTGGCATTTAACATACTGCTTATTTAACTGATGAACACATAAGTGTACATATAAGAATAACATCTATTGGATGTCAGGCAAGGGGGAGGGGGGAGGAGGGGACGGGTATTTGCATACACAAAGAGTGCAATGTGCACCATCCAAGTGATGGACACGCTTGAAACTCGGACTTGGGGGGGAGGGGGGAGGCAAGGGCAACATACGTAACCTAAACATCCATACCCCCATAATATGCTGAAATAAAAAAAAATATTTCATGTGTTAATAACATATGT
The DNA here is from genome assembly GCA_004363605.1 of Indri indri. Lineage (NCBI taxonomy): Eukaryota > Metazoa > Chordata > Mammalia > Primates > Indriidae > Indri > Indri indri. The sequence continues at coordinate 47,428 of RJWJ010006384.1, read as the reverse complement.
TTTAATGTACCTTTATAACTGAGATAATAAGATAGTTATAAATTTAATATGTTAATAACTGAGGAAATATAAGGTCTATGTAAATTGACTTTATTTCCATTTATAGTGCAACATAAAAAATCCTTCCTTTGGATAAAGTTTTCATAAGCATTCTTTCAGTGGCTACATATACATGGATGTATATCCCCAATGGTATTAAAAACAAAAGAGCCACTATCGTTCAATGAATAAGCCAAACCTTCTCAGAAATTTATGTTGTCATCTTTCCATATATTAAATACAGTTACATAGACCTACTTAGACACTGCGGCTTCTTGGCCAAGATGAAATAACGGAGTCTAGATTTATCTTCACCACTTAAAATGCCTAAAAACAAGAGAAAATGCATGAAACAATAGCTCCTAAGACAGTGGATATCAGGCAACAAAGGACACTGATCTGTAAGAGATGAGAAAAAAATGAGATAATCTGTATAATTTCCCCAGTTTTCTGCCTCCAGAAACTTTCTATGCTATGGTCCAGAGAAGTGGAAGCTAGTCAGATCCCAACAATCTCCCTGAGTTGAGAAGACACAGCTGAGAATGTAATGAAACCAAGGTATCTAAGGGTCACAGTCCGGAGCACTGGAGAGGAGCCGAGCTACACAGAGAGAAGCAAAGATCTTTGCAGAAGATCCTTCTTATGATTGAATCGAGTACTGATCGACTACCCAAGGCTGAAGAAAGAGCCACCCACAGAGTTTAGCAAGAATAGTGCCTGTAGCTCACAAAAGAGCCAACAGCAAGGGAGGAAAATTTCATAATTCACAGGACGTAAATTAGATAACCAAGAAGTGTCTAAACTTATTAGTGGGGAAAGATTAAAACTAGAATAAATGTTGCTTTGGTACCACCTAACAAATCTTAAAGGTGAGATCCAAAAGTATCAAACGGTTTCCAAGTAACTTTACTGTATCTCAAAACTGTGCTCAAGAATATTTTAACGAATACATAAATATTCAGCACCTAATATGGAAAAATTCATAATGTCTGGAATTCAATAAAAAAAAAAAACACATCAGGCATGCAAAGAAGTAGAAAAATGAAGTCCATAATGAGGAGAAAAATCAATAAAACTGGTCCAGGAATGACAAAGAAGTGATAGGCAAGGACATTCGAGCATGTTTCGTATGTTCAAGCAGTTAGGGGAGGGATTAAGTAATTGTTAATTAGAGACACAGAAGATATAAAAAACACTAAATCAAACTTCCAAAAATGAAAACCACAGTTAATGAGATAAAAAGTACATCATATGTGTTTGCAGCTGATAAGAAATCACAGAAGAAAAGAAGAGAGAGAAAAGAGAATGATGGAAAGGAAGGAAACAGGAGGGAAGAATCATTAAACTATGGGAAGAATTTAAGTGGCCAAATAGTCCTTGAAGGAGAAGTGAGAAGGATAGAAAAATTATTTGAAAAAATAAAGGCTGAGAATTTTCCAAACTTGATGAAAAATATAAACCCAGAGATCCAAGAAGCTGGACAAACCATAAATACAAGGAATAAGAAGAAAACTACACGATGATACAGCATAATAAAATTGTTTAAATCCAGTGATAAAGAAAATCTTAAAAAACGAGACATTAAGTAAACAGGAACGAAGATTAGAATGGCAGCAGTTTGCTTATCTGAAATAATGCAAACTTGTAAGAGAAAGGCAGAAGGGAAACATCTTTAAAATACTGAAAGTACCAAAACTTAATGACGAAGAAACAAATAATCTGATTAGATATGGGGAAGAGTAAGAGTAATCTGAAGGCCCATTTTGAGCTTCTTTATAAAACACTATTTTATAAATGTAACATATAAAAATATCTACATAATATATTAATATGTAGTTTGTGTATATGTAAGATTTTAGTACAATTTGATTTGCATTCCAAAGGAAATTATAAAATGTATTCCCTTCTTTATTTAAAAGTGGCTTAAATTTTTAATTTGAATGATCAAACATGATAAATTATAAAGCACCATTACATATTTTTTTCTTTTATCTTTCTTAAGGATCCAGAGGCAAGATCCTATATCAAATATTTATAGTAAGTTGAAAAATACTATCAAGCAACCTTATAAATTCATTTGATATCTACAGTAAGTCTGAATATATTCGAAACCATAAATGGAATATTTAAATATGATCAAGATGAAAATTCATATATCATAATTTATTCATAATTTATTGAAACATTATCACTCTAAGTTTACAGCAAATTGAGAATAGTTTTAAATCTCTAAACAAAATTTTAAAAATACATCATAATATTAAAGCGGATGTAATCAGATAAATTACGAATTATTTTTATCCCAAGTTTTCTATAAAACTCAGTAACCACATTGACAAAACACTGTAAGGCCACTTGGTTTTAATTTATTTTATAAATTTAACTTTTTATAGTCCAAATATTAAAAAGCTCTTCAGTCAATGTACATTTCTTTAAATAAATTCAGCATATCCAGTTCTGAAATCTGACCAAAAGCAATCGACTAATATTATAAACTAGTTCATAAGTTTAGAGTGGTTTTTTTTAATGAATGGAAATTTCCTGCTTTGTAACTTGCTGCTCAAACTCTTATTTAAAAAAATTAAATTATATTATTATGACTAAAGAAACTAGATATGGTGTGAATATTAAAACCTTTAAAATAGTTGGCTCTAGATTTCTTTTTTACCCTTATGAAAATCTGAAATCAAATTTTCCTGGAACTCTTTCAAAGTTAAAATGAAAAAAAAAAAAAAAAACCTTGAAAACTGATTAAAACGTAGTTCACATTAGTATAAGTCACAAATCATTTTAAAATCCTGTTGTTCACCAAGTGATCAGAGATGATGCTAAAATAATGAAGTCTAATTATTAGGTTCAGTGCTATGTAGGAAGGCAAACTAGGCAATGTAAAAAAAAAAGTTGCTTCTTCTATGAATGCATAGAAGACAATTTTTTTAATTCTCAAACCTTTTGCATGTTTTCTTGAGTATGTAATTCAGTGTGGTAATTACGAAAGCATGCCGGCCAATTTTAGGTACTGTATTAACTCCACCAGTTTGCTAAACACTTTAAAGTAGTGGCTAACTACTGAAACTTCATTTCTTGCAATGGTTTATGAAGCTTCCAAATTCCTACCAGGAGAACTCAGTTCACTTTTGACACTCTTCTTGATTAATTAGTGTCTGTTGTAAAGGTTCTCTGCTAAAATCTTCCAATTGTAAGACATGTTATGATAGTCTTCTCCATTGATTTTATGACTTTAAATTGCAAGGGCTTTTGCTTTTGTGGATCAATACTGAGTACAGCTAAGAAAACTAACCAGTACAAAAACAAAATTTTTACATTACCGGGAGAGGAAGCCACAAGAGATGCGGAAAAGAGAGTATATATTTATAGCTTGTGAAGAAATGGCAACAATAGTGTTTTCTGAAATTTCTCAATTTAGTATATACATGCTTATCATTATTTCCCTTTTTCAAAATATTTACATAAAAATGACTCAGAACATTCATAAAAAAAAGCATTTTCTCTTGCAATAGGTACATTTTGAGACCATATTACCTGAGAAACATTATACTAGGAGTGAGAAGATAAACGGGATATGCAATGGCCCCTACTTTCAAAAAACTTATCATTTTTGAAAGTGGGGAGAATGGGTTTGGCGTCTGTGGGGAGGGAAACGAGCCCTATGAGGAGGGAGATATTATACCATGGAACATGAGAGGATGAAGCATGAAATGACTGCTTCGTTCAAGGGGGAAGCTTCACAATGGATGTGAGCAGTAATTTCCCAGATGGGCAAAAGCTAAAGGTGAGTAGAGGAAAGAAGGTCTCAGGCAGAGGGGCGAAGCATGTGCTCTGCATGTGGATTATTTGCACAGGCCTCCCAGCCCCACTGCTACCAGCCTTCAGGGAACCATCCAATGGTCCTCGCTGAGGCTCTCACCTAGCCTATTCTGCAGCGCCCTTGTCTGGGGGGAAGGGAAGACCAAAGGAGATCTTAGGCACTTGGTAATGTGGACAATTCTTCAGAGTAACTTACATGTGAGAAAACTTTAATACACAAGGTCAAGAAATACCAGGTCTGTGCAACAATATAAAAAAGGCATGCACTTACTCCAATGCCAAGAGTGAAGTCAAAATAAAGTCTACACTGTATCAAAAAGAAAGATGAGCATATACAGCTCATCCTTTCTGATATTTATAGTTACACTTTATTCTGACAATAACATTACTGTTGTAAAAGGATTTGGATGAGGTGTGTTCAAAAGTCATTCCACAGCTGTAAACCCTCGTAGTATTATGCAATAAGCATTAGGGCAATAATTATGGAAATGTTGGGATATTACAAAATTGTCTACTGGGACTGGGTAATGCAGAGATACCCCTTATGCCCTAATATCAGCCTGGACATGGCACTGCCACTCAGAAGCTCCAGGATGAGGATGTCCATGGGTCCTCTTTGGGTCCTTCTGGCCCAAAGAATGAAAGCTCTATGGATGGAGGTGTATTGGAATTCTCAAACCATCAGAGCAATCTCTTTCCCATGGGCATAAAGACTACCCCAGCATGCCTCCTAGGTGTCTAAAAGATTCTGAGCTAAATTTTGGCAGGCTTCTGGGAATCTGTTTCAATAATTAGATATTGAGTTCTTTTTTTTCATTACAACTCCATCCAATGATCAATTAACGTTTCTCTCCCTGAGTTTTCATCATTACCTTATGTCCTTAATGAGAAGACAACGTGCTTTCTCTAAAATAATGACACAGTAAATAAATATGCTGAGAAAAATATTCTTGAAGACACACAAAACCATTTGTATGTTTCAAAACTCCATACATTGAAACAAACATAATTTATAACGGAATATACATAAATCTCTTATATGTAGGTGTAAAAGTAACCTAGCTTTGTTTCATTTTGAACCTGAAACTTTGAGGTCCTTTGCAGAAGTCCCAGTCAATATTTTATCCATATTTATCATAGCTATTTTATCATACCAGTATACTTTCTCTCCTTTTTATTTTGATTGTACACTGTATCTTTTCAGAAAAAAAGGTATTTTGGTCATCTCACCAAACACTTGGAAATCCGCATCCTAACTGTGAGTGAGAACTTGTGGGATCCAATCACTGAGGTCATATTATCTTTGGCAAAACTGTCTGAATTCCTTGGAAAAACTAGAATAAAACAGCTTGACTATACAATTAATGCTATTAGGGTTCAAGACTCAAGACTTTCTGGATTTTAAGATGAGAATATGTGAAGTACGTACTGTTTTAAGATTCAGTTGATCTCTATAGAGCAATAATATAAAAAATTTTATTTCAGTTTCAAATTTTCTGCCTTTTATTAGGGTATTTCACTTGAAAGGATCTTTGCATTTAAATCTCTTGTCTTAATGTAAGCTTTTTATAAATTGGTATTTTGTACAGTAAGCACAGTTTTTTATCCTCATATTAAATTCTAACAATAATTATAATTGTGTGTAGTCTTCCCATTTTAATCATTTATAGAGTTTGGTTTTAAGAGAGTTTTATTTGAGAGAGAAAGAGATAGGAGATTATTCCTTTCACCAGCTTTTCAGGTAGCCCTTAGAACAAACTTGCCACACTTTTTTATTTGATGTCCAGACCACCTCGTGATAATGTGAGAACCTTCACTGGGAGGAGATTGTGCAGCAGGGAAAAGAAAATCTAGTCCTCCAAAACAGAGTCTTCAAATATTTATACTGAAAAGTCATGCCTTTTTTGCCATTAGAGACAATGTTGGATATTACCACTATCCTTGCCCACACGCAGTACTCCTGGGCCATAGTTAGTGACGCTTTCTGCTCCTGCCACTACAACCCTGCAGTTTCTATTTTTAACTTTAGTGGGACTATAGCAATCTTAAATTCATTAGCCTTCTTCCTTTGGGCTTCCTACCAGTCTTTTATGTACAGCTGCCAAACATTTCTTCAGAAACCTCTGTCTTCACCTTTCTGACAATGTTAAACTTTACCCCAGCCCTGCGATCCTGGAAAAAAGCAAAAGTTAAAGAAATTCCCCTGTCTCTTTGTGTTCTAGAAACCGTGTACTGCAAAGAATCCTTCCTCATATGACTTAGATGAGATTCAGATACTGCCTATGACAAGGGCCACACACAGACCTCTAAATCCCATTCTTTGCTTCATAAATGATCAGCTAAGCTGTTTGTGCCCACTGACCAATGTGGACAAAATACCTGCTACCTTGACTTGACCACACTTTAGCTAAGCATCTCTCCTTCCCCCAGGCCCCTGAACTTTGACCCAGCCTCAGCTCTAGCTGCCTCAACCCTTCCTCCATGGCCTTCTCAATAACAGGCTGACCCTGTCTTACAGGAAAACATTCTATAATCTACTGCGCCTCATCACACCGCCCTCACTCATCCTACTTTCCTACATCCAATTCTTTCTAGCCTTGTTTGCTCCTCCCCATAAAAGAAAATTCCTTTTCTGCTTAACCTTTGAGACACTGCTGATGTTATGGTTGGCATATTCTCCCTATTACACTGCTCTCCTTTCGATTGTAATAATCCTTTCAAATAAAGTCTCTTCTTACCTAAGTTCATATTTGTTTTTTATTTGACAATCCATTTGATCATATTTAGAAAGATTCCTGGAAACTAACCCCAACCTATTTCACTGAACCAATGTGCAAATTTTCCTTCCAAAATATCCACTCAAATGGAGCTAGCCCTCTCATTCTCTTGCACTAATGAATACTTTCATGTCACCATCAGCACCACGTCCTCAAATGAATTGCAAAAGGATGTCCTAGAAGAGTAAACAAATCTGGGTTTTCATAATTTTGTTATCTTTACATTCCTAGCATCTAGGACACATCCATAGTAAATACTTGTTGAATTACAAATCAAATGAACAAATTAAGTTTTCTGAAACAATATGCATTTTACTGAAATACAAACACATATCTTAGCCCCCCCAAATCTGTTAAAAATATATAAAAAATTTTTAGAAGTTTTATCATTTTGAAGACATTTTCAGAATAAGAAAATTCTCAAAGGTTATTTAGTAATCTGAGTAACAAAACTATACCCTTACTTTATCATATGTAATGCACAGGATTATGATGAACTATACAAATAAAGACAATGCCCATTTTCCTCAAAGAAAATATTATAAACAAGCCAATAATAATAACAATGAGCATTCTGACATAAGAAATATTTCTTCTACTGAATGAAAGAAATCTGTTAAAACAATATATATATCGAAGAAATATAAATTAATGAACGATTTGATAAAGTCATACATATTTTCAGATAAAAGTTTCACTGAGGTCAAGCAAATGCTGTGATTGTTCTGATATCAAAAATGAAGGAAAAAATGACCCCAATAAGGAAATAGGGCAATATTCTTTATTTAGGTTAAACTTTTCATAGAAACAAAATCCTAAGAATGGAAGGAAATTATGATAGTATCTACTTCAATCCGTCACTTAATCAGACATTTCTTTTATAGCATCTATGACAGACAGCCTCTGATACATTTATAAACGGAGCACTAGGCCACCTGCAACAAACTGATAGTTTGATTGACTTAATCATTCATTTATTCATGTCTTCAAAAATATTTATTTATTATCTTATATGTGTCAATATACCTAAAGGACAAAGGGAAAGATATTTGTAAATGAGAAAATAATGACACTAATGTGTGAACCGAATGGAAAGTATGAGTAGGAAAATATAATGGCTGAAATTTTTTAAAGCAATAATAAAAGGACTAAATTGCTGAATGGTTGTACAACTTACAGATGAATTACTGAGTTCAAAGATTAAATGGAGAAATTCTGCTAGGTGACTACAAAAAAATAGTAAAGAGACCATGTCAAAGAAATACCAACATATATGGAGGACAGAAATAAAATCGCCAAAATCTAGATGCTGAGAATACTATAAGGATAGAAAAATAAAAACAAAAAGGAGGATATAGCTGAAAAATTATGGAAATAATTTTTGCAGAATTAAAAAAGAGATTATGAAAAATCTCAAAGTGAGTTTCAAACCTAGGCATGTTACAGTAAAATTAAGAATATTAAACACAAAGAGAAAATACACAACACTTCCAGGCAGAAAGAGAAGATGGCCTAAATAGCAATAAGAACCTTTAACTCCTTTTTCTGTTTTAATCCCAGGTCTTTCCAATTCCTGAGAATTAGCATCATCATCATCATCATCCTCACTCCATCTCTTGAAAATCATCAGAGTTAGAGATTTCTCTTTTAACCTTTGCCCCAAACTTCTTGAAATTTTGGTTGTTTGTTCCACTGTGTCATGTCCTCAGACCCTTTGCAATCATGTTTGATTTATATTTCTAAGGGAAAGCTGACCTGTCTAATTGATGGATGGATATTGAGGGTAACAGAAAGAAAACTCAAGGACAACTACCATTTTTTTTCTTTCTAACTGACTGAATCATAGTGCCATTTATTACAAAAGAGACACTTGGGGAAAGCAAAGTTTGAAAGGCATTATTTAAGACTCTGTTCTGACTCTCTTAGTTTTGAGGTACATTCTAGACATATAAGAAGAGATGCTGAGCAAGTGGTTGGATATAGAAGTCATGGTCTGCTAGGTGGGATAGGAATAGAGATATAATTTGTAAAGTACCCAGCTTATAGAGGATGACATCGTTAAGAAGTGGGTGTAAATAGATAAATGATAATTTAGTCTAAGTGCATGCCAAATTTTATCAATTTAGGCAGATTAAGAAGAACAAGCTAGGAATGAATAAGAAACAGGCATTGAAGTCAAATAAAAATAAGGAAAGTGTGCTCTTTTGGTATCCAAATGAAGTATGTTTTTATTAAGAGAAAAAAATGATTAAATGCTACTGAGAGCTCTACAAAAAGGAAGCCTGAGAAATGGCTATTACTTTTCACAACATAGAGGTTACTGGTGACTTTTGCAGTGTAGTTTTAGATAAGAGGCTCGGATAGCCTGATTGGTGTCAGTTCATGAGAGAATAAGAAGTAGAGACAAGAAGTTGTGAAACTCAATGAATTTTGCTTTAAATGGAAGAAAAGAAATAAGGTAAGAACTGGAGGGTGACATGAACTCAAGGAACAGATATTTTGTTAGGAAATATTGAATATGTATTTATGCCGATGAGAAAATTATGTTAACAGGACAAAATTTACAATACTGAAAAAAAAGAGGGCATAAATGCAGAAACAAATTCTTTGAGCAGGCATGAGGGGATATGGTTGAATCCGTAAGTGAAGTGACTGTTCTCAGATAAATAGAGACAATTCACCCATCATAACAGAAGGGAAGGCTGACTCATGGGAACACATAAATGTACTCAGGGATATGGTAGATTTGGTGATGGGAAAATGCAGAATTTCTCTGCTAATTTCACGTATTTTCTCAGTTAAATAAGAAGTAAGTCATTAGCTCTGATGAGATTGATGAAGGGTGTGAGGATTAGAGAAGAGAAAAGGAGGGGTAGGGAAGGGTAAGGAACAGTCGTATCAAATAGGAGAGTGAAGAAGAGGTAAGGCAGCTGAATTTCTGGGCAATTTGAATGACCTTATGAGAATTGCAATCCAAATGTAAAATATGACTAATAAACATGATCGTATGCATTTGTGTGTGTGCATGTGTGTGTGTGTGCGTTTGTTCCAGCCATTACCTGCTTAAGTGCAGAAGAGTGCACAGTCATCAAGAGAGGCTGGGATTTTTCCAGGAAAATAAGACAGAGAGAAAAAGGGCCAAAGGAGGTCTTGGTAAATTATATTCTATATATTTAAACAAAATTTGTCTTTAAAATTCTTCTAGCCTTAGAAACTACATATAACAATAATGTGTCCTCCTCTTATCCTATATCCCTTTATTATATTCAACATGAATATTGACTTATAATTTACTGTTTTAGGAATATATTTAAATTATCATAGTGTAAAAATTGTTCACAAATTAATGACCAAAGGGGAAAATGTACACATATGTATACTCACACATTTTGTTTGTCATATTAACATATTTACACCCAAGAAGGTTTTCTTGAAGGTTCTTCTGACAGGGCAGTACAGGTAAGACGTAAAAGGGAAAAATATATTTTCATGTCCCTAAGCTTAATGTGGATTTCAGCACAAAAAAGGATCAGGAACTAAAATTGCTGATTCTCTTTATACATTGGTACCATGAGTTTTAAGTTTTGGACTCCCCTATCCTTTTCACCAGTAAGTCCTCTGGCCCAGTTTGAATTAGACCCCTTTGACTCTGACCTACCAGATGGTGTGAGCAGGTATGGCCTGGGGAGTCAAAGGTAAAGTGGGAAGGGAGGAAGGCCAAGGGCACCGTAGGCATTTATACCTATAACTAGCAAACCTCACATCTCTAACCTAGAATATCTTGAAATCTCGACCTAATCTCCTCTCATACTTTTGGTCCTCACTCCACCTAGTGGAGCGACTTCCTTTCCCCCCACTCTGGTACTAGACACAAAATCAAGTGCTATCAGGCTAAGTAAGGGTGATCTTTTCCTTTGAGCAAGTTATAATGAGAAAAAGAGAATAAGCTAAAACTGCATATAGGTCTTCATTTTTAATATATTGGAATATGTCCATTACTGTTATTATTTAGCCTTTACTCAATGAAAAACAAAAGGAACACTCAGAGCCTCCCAGTACTCTGAGATTTGTGAAGAATAATTACGTCATTGCTTAACTCTGGCTTTGTTTTCACAGTCTGAAAGATAGAGGTAGAGAGTCACATCTACCAATCTGTGTAGATAAGAAGTCCTATCTTAGGGCAGATATAGTGAGTTACTATAACATTCATGGAAACATTTCCATGAAGGCCTAAAGGTGGCAAAAATCTGTAATAATAAATATTGTAGTATAAAATATTTTATAGAACAATAATAATGTTAAAATTTATAAGCATTTTCACTTCTGAATATGTCAATATTCATGAATTTCCCCATTTTATCAGTGTTTTGCATATGTCTACTCACACACAAAATTCAAAGAATTGTCAATCAATATTTTGTGAATTGGCTAGTTTAAACACATAAACAGGTATTTTTTATAGATAAATAAATGAAAAACAAAAGGGAGTAATTCTATCTTGAAAAGTAACTATACCTTTTTATAGATATTGTCATTCAACTTGACCATTTTACAGATCATCCTCCACAAAGATGTATTTGGCATTTCTGCTGTGTTATTTACTACTTAATGTTGTAAGTGCTAATATTATTTAAAATGTATTTACTGCTTTTGAAATACACCATATTATATCAACAAAATATTAAAATTCTGCCTATAGAATCAAAATTAATACCCAATAATGACAGTATGGGTATTCAGACCAGTCATACTCAAGTTGGTGAGATCACATGTCACAATAGCAGCAGTGGGGGAACAGGGCAGAGGACCTAGTATTTGCTGTTCTGAAAATCATGTAAAAAGTATATTTATTATGTTCACAATAGAAGATACTGGAATGACACTGTAAAATCTTGATTGGTGAGAACTGCAGAAGATAAAATGAGAAAATAATCTTAAATGACATGAGCTTGAAAATTTCATAGATATATAGGGGAAAAAAACACAGTCTCCTTATAATTCTTGGCATCTAACAAGGAGACTTGAACTATGGGATGTAAGCCCATCTCTTTACTTCACATTGTGATATCATAAAACTGCTATCAGGCAGAATCCTTGCAGGCCTGCTCTGCTTTCGGGTCATGGACCTGGAGGTGAAAAACCTCCTTATTCTGTGGTTCATCTGTGGAAACACACAATAGCTTCTGGATCCAGTACTTTCTTTCCTTTCATTATTCTTAACACATAAAAGAGGAGTCACAAAAACAGAATCTTCAAATTTAGTGACAACCACACAGAGAAGAAACGAGTCTGTCCGGGGTTAACAAGGCTGGTTGGTTCCTATCTTTCCTTGATTTAGAAAACTAAGTATGCACGGTAGAAAATATTAAATACTGTAGTGTGTATGCTTAATTTTACTGATCCAAAATTATAAAAATACTCAAATAATTATAAAAAAATTCATCTTAATTTTGCACATCTTTATTTTAAAAGTTTATTTCTTTTGTTAGAGAACATTGTATTTTAAACATATTTAATGTCATAAAATGAGGCCCATGTTTGCTTTTAAATTAAAATATAATTCTCTATATAGTAATGACAGATAAATTTCTTTCATACATAGAAACCAAGTGCTTCAATGTATTTTACTTGCATTAATACAATTTAAAATTTATTCTTCTTTTTCTCCTAGTATACCCAAGCAGGGATATCAAAGACAAAGTAAAGTACAAAAAGTGAGAAATAAATTTCCCAGTGACCTTCTTCACAAAGTACCGGGCAAAGCACACTTTAAAAACATTGTATTTTCAATTGTGATATTAATATTGGAAATAATAACACAAGAAGCCTAAATTAAAATAAGCACTTTTTAAATAATGAAAATATTAGTAAAGTGTTAACACATTTTAAGTGCTGGAAACTACTCACTTATCTAATAGAATCAGGAGCAGATAATCATTACTTAACAATGATGCAGTATATGCACTATTTATTACAAAGAAGTCTTGTCTTTGTAGAGGTAAAATCAAACCTTTCTTTTAAAAAGAAACAAACACGGAGTTTTCTCATGTTTCCAATGCTTTGCCTTTTTTTTCTGTTAACATTCTCTTCTCATAATGCAAACCGTATGTGACAACATGCAGCCCAGGCTCATTCCTTTAACATTACACAAATGTGCTCACTCAGCACTCCAATAAAAGTAACTGGCTGTTTATGAATGCCTTTGATCATTTCTATGTCAATGTTGATCACGTAAAGTAAAACAACAATATGTCTTTCTTCTGGGATATATCTATCATGTGTTTTAGATCATAAATTGTTAAAAAAAAATCAGTAGAACATTAGCTTTTAAAAATAACTCAAATTTAGAAGTCCTCAGTCAAAATACAATGTTAATATTAATCATTTAGATACCAATGGTACTTTGGTTTAAGCTAAAAAGAGTCAATAAATTTTAGAGTTTAAATGGGAGCACGTACTCATTTACTAATTGAGTAATTTGCTAAAAGGTAAAGGTGAAACTTCTTACTTGCTCGGCAAATTCAGGAACGGAGAGGGGGCAATGTTGTTGCTGAAGCTTAATGATTTTCAGCTGTGAGGCAGATGGTGCCTGAATTGCAAACCTCATTGAATAGTAAAGTTGAGGCTCCTGAAACATGGAGTAATCCTACCCTTGCTTCTGTTGGGTCCCCTGTTTTGGACTATGGAAGAGCGATTCCTTTTGAAAGTTTATTAAGTCCAAATGCACTTACTAAACAGAAAACATCTTGGGCTTACAAAAGAAACCTCATGTCCTAATATTCTTCTATTTCTTTTATATTGAGTAAAATATTCTAAATGAAAGCATTAAAGAAAGCAGTAATAATTTATCTTGGCCGATTGGACGCATTCATTTTAGCATTCAGGGAAAAATTTATATTTGTACATATATAGATGCATATAAATAATGTGTATGTATATAATGCTTATAAAAACACTACTTTTTTAATACTAAATACTTTAAAACTTGTACATTCAGCTAGTTTCCTACATTCTAGCTCACTATTATTCCCCTAATTCAGAATATTTACAAGAAATTGTTCAAAATGAATGGTTATCACATTCTAATAAAATTTAACTGATTACACACATATAATACTTAAATATCATTTATTTTAAACCATTAGGCAATTACACATTTAAATATTAAGATAAAAATAGTAATTAGACAACAAAAAATGTAATTTCTGAAATAAAATTCCTGCTTTCTCTTTTGGAAACAAAACTATTTTTATAATGTTCTGGAAGTCCTAAATAACCTGGTATAGTGCCAGGAATACAATGCAAGATCACTAAAATATCTTAATGGTGTTGGTGATGACAAAGTAATACACCTTTTGGTAAATTTTCATATCATGTACATTGTTAATGTTATTTTAGATAATCACTAATTTGTACATATTAATATATAAACCATAGATATGCATAATTGGTTAGAATTAGAATGAATTAGCTGAAATCTAAATGTATACTATCAGAATAGAAAAAGGCATTAAAAGAAGAAGAAAGAAAATCAGAGACAAGAACATTTTTCTAAATAACTGAATGAATAAAAAAATAATGAACTCTAAAAGACCATTTGAACTACTGTTAAACCCTACCTCCTTTAAAGTTCAAGCAAAACCAATTTCTCACTGAATTTGCCAATAATGTGGCAATAATTCATTTTGGCCATAATCTCATGCAATCCTTCCAGTGCATTATTCCCAGGCATGACTCCAAAACTCTGAATCCTAGAGTAGCAGTGGGAATTGCTTTGCAATTCTTTCCATTAGCAGAAATGTATTCTCATTTGGAAAATCTATAGCAGAAATACCTATTTCAATTTCTAGCTTTGTCATCCTGCAGCATACCCTATACTGCACATACCAAACCAGGGAAGCAATGATACCTCAGAACGCTCATGTCCTCTGTATTCTGATACTGTTATATACTGAGTTCCATAATGCTATGACTAGAAGTATATTTACTACCTAATTAGTATTCATTCTACACAATTTCTTTAGCGAGTAGAATAAATAGATGTATTGGAGTTGCAGGCCAAAGCTTCAAATCACAGAGACTCAACTGGGGGCAGAAAGGGAAAGGAATACAAAGAAAAGTTATGAAAGAAGAAAAAAATAGTAAAGCAGAATCTATTGAAACACATTTCCTACCCATGAGGTTAGCTTTACTACTCGACAAGATAAATGAAAGTAGAATTACTACAGGACTGACATATTTTTGCAAGATAAATATTCTGATTCTTTGCAAGGCTAGGGAAAATGGGTTGGGAGGAGACAAACACTGGATTTAAGAATTTTGCATTCAGGTTCAGCGAACATCTACTGTGTGCCTACTCTGTACCAGGCTCTGCATATCGAGGTGCTTTCACCTATATTCTCATTTAATACAGTTGTTCTCAGAAGCAAGTAATACTACCTTTGTTTTATAGATGAAGATACAGAGATCCATGTAAGTTCTAAATACTCCCAAGATCACACAGCAGGTAAGCAGCAGTAAATATCTAACTCTAGGACTTCTAATGACACATTCAGGACACTTTTTAGCATTATATTACAAATATACGAATTTGAGTCTCATCATGTATTTTTCCAAGGAAGATAATTTCATTCAGTAAAATATTTCTTTTGCTGTTTTTTTTTAAACTGTTTTTGTTTTTTTTTTTCGCAGTGGTGTGGGGAAATAGTTTTTTGAGTAGTGTGGTAGAACTAAAGTTAGGATTAAGAAGGAAAAAAAAATATGTTCCCTGATTGATTGTGACAGTGTAGGACAAAGAATTTTACAAATATTTCCTAAAACTAGTTATAATTAACAATGGTACTTTTATACTTATGTCTTTTATCTACCTAAACTTTATATCACACATTTTGGGATGCTTCCCATTTGTTCTTTTACCACCATAAGTGCTCAAACATTCCATAAATTTCAGTGTCTCAGAATCCAAACCCTATCTATGAGTTTACTACTTTTGTCTAGATGTGACACAGACTGTTTTGATGTTCCAAATTATGTCTTCCACCCAGGTGTTTGATTATCACTTTGACCAGAATGACTTCTGTATTCCTACAGAAGCATCAATTACTGATACTTTGTTATGCTTTATCCTGAAAGAAATGGATTTAAACTTTTTCTCCCAAAGGATTTCTTGTGATCAGCAATAAGAGAGCAAGGGAGTCATGCATTCTATGAGTATAGAATAAATCAAACCAGAAGATTTAAAGAATAGCTAAAATTCCTTGTTTTAATCTCATTTGCAGGGAGCTCTGAAAAGTTGACATACCATATATTTGGCACCTAGTGTGTGTCCAGCAATCAACCTGGCAATGAAAATGCATCTCATTTACTTCTCAAAATAACACTTTGAGAGTGGTAGAAATTCAATAGCTGCATCTGGACTCACGTAGCAAGATGCAGCAAGCCCAAATTTATGTGCAAACAAGTGGTGGAGTCAGAATTTTACCATAAATTGTTATGACTCTAATTGATATGCTGGAATACCCCACTGTACCAGGCTGACTCTCATCTCAGATTCATTATGACAAAGCAAATATCTAAAGCCTTCTAAAATACCACTTTTTACAATGAAAGTGATCAAAGCAACTTTTATTACCAAATCTGTCAAAGGTCTAGCAAGAAATATCAATATATCATTAAGTAAAGCCATGCATCATCATTCATATAAGTTTGAGACCTATAAGATTGTCATTATATATAAATTAATATTTAATGCTTTAAAGTTTTGCCTGATAAACATGTCAGAGAATGAGTGAATCCTAGTGGACATAACAAGCCCTCGCACTGAAGCAATGCAGACCAGAAGAGTCAGTTGTGGCAGAGATGGACAGTTTTATGCTGCCATCTAAAAGTAGCCAAACTTGGATTCAGTTTCTCTTACTTAGGATTCTTTGGGGATGGGAGTAACAGACTGACTAAAAGTAATTTGCATAATAGACTCTTATTATCTTATATAACAAGAAATTAGAAAGGAAATGGTTCCTGGGTTAGTGTTTTCAACTCTTCTGCTATCCCATCCTAAGCATGATGACTTTTCTCCTCAGGTTATTGCTTCACAGTCACAAGTTGGCTGTCCTTATTCACCTAATCTCATACAAACTCAGCTAGAAAAATATTTTATCTTATTCTACAGGGAAAAAAAAAATTCTAGATGCTCCCAAGCAGAAATGGGCCTCATAACTACATGGTATCTGCCTCCAAAAATAGGAAAGTGAACATGGGTCATTTTAACTTTTCTGGTAGTAGATGGTGGGCTCATTGACAACAGAAGGTAGGGGAATGGCTGAGGAATGGGCAGCTAGCACTGTCTACTGCATGTAAATCTGTGATCACAAACAAGTTTACAGACTTTAAATGGTCACTTTCTGCAATAGAGGCTCAAGTTAAATCTTAAAATGTTCATTTTTGCTTTACTGCTTTTCCTCGATCCGTCTATAAAATACATAAGGAGGTTAGGAAACTTGTTTCAACTCCTGGGATTAATAATACTTCAGAATGGAAAAAAAGAGCAGAAAAATAGAACACGAATGAGATGAAAATATACTTTTCATTGCCAAATAACACTGTCTTAAATATCCTGAGAATTAGGAACTTTGACTAAAATCTACTTGGCAGTACTAATATATGCTCATCCCCTATCAAGACAGACCTGGAGATGAGTCTATGGGGAGTGACAGGAAGTTAAAAGCAGTTTAAGAGATTAGTTGAGGCCTCAAACATACCTTTTCCATTGATAATCCTCTGTATTTCAAATAAATTAACATTATACTTATTTTTAACAAAGCTAATGATAGCTAGAGCACTTGTACATAATCATTTTTGTAGTAGATAGACATCGTCCTTGCTTTAGCCACTCTTGAGTCCCCTCCCTTTTCCTGTCTCTCACTCTCCCAGTGAAACACATGCTCTCTGGACCTTTCTTGTCTGCTTTCAATGTTTTGTTTTTTGTTCCTTTTGAACATTTCTTTTTTTATTTTTTATTTTTAATTTTCATTGATTGAGGGACCTGGGTAGTTTGCAAGACAGGGTTAGCAGGCTGAGGAAGAAACTTGGACTCGAGATAAGGCCAAGTGGCATCAACTTCAAGGTTTATGCATTAATAACACAGCAAGATATGTCATAGGGTCTGGGATCCACAAACTAAGAATAGGAAGAGACTCAAAGTTCTGTCTCGGCATGAAGCGGGAACCTTTACTTTCCTTCCCCTCTTTAACAATTAGAAAGTTATATTTTATTACAAATTTGGCCAAAAAAAAAAAATGATGGCATCAACATTATTAAACTAGCAGGTGACAATAAGTTGGAGTCTGCTTTGAAATTCCTTCATATGCTTGCAATTCTATTATTCAAAATTCATGATTTATTATATAAGATTCTTAAAAGAAATATTTTGTAAGATCATGTCGGTGTTAGGTAGGAAGGTATAGAATATTTATAGTAGAACCTGTGTATACCTAGCAGGCAATGTGCAGAGGGTCTGCTGTCCTGGAATGCACAATACCAGAATTTCAGTAAAAATGTATTGGTTTCTTACAATCTACTGAGCTTGGCATTTTCCAGTACCACCAGCCCGGTTATGTGCTGGTGACTGGAATGTATATGGCTGGCATATTCACAAATTACTATGATACATGTGGTCATGGGTAACTGTCATGTGGCTATGAGAGAAAGGAATGTCCCTGAAGATTAGAGAACCCAGAAATCACTCTTGAGTGGTTTATGGGGGAGCCAGCTTTTCCAATTAAATTTAAGGTAAAAAAAAATACTTTGAAAGATATTGATATCAGATATTGATCGAGGAAAATGTGTTTTTCCAATATTAATCTGGCAGCAGAGAATAGTATAGCTTTATTTTTAAATTGAGAGATAAAATTGTACGTATTTGTCTTGTACAACGTGTTTTGAAGTATGTGTACATTGTGGAATAACTAAATCTAGCTAATTAACATACACGTTGCTTCACATAGTTATCATTTTTGTGGTGAGAACACTTTACATCCGCTCTTTGCATTTTTCAAGAAAACAATATGTTAACTGCAGTCATCATGTTGTACAATAGACCTCTTGAACTTACTCTTCCTAACTGAAATTTTGTATCCTTGTGTTAGGTATAACGAGAGATTCTGGGTCTCCTGGGGACGAAAGTGGGTGCCCTGCCTTGGTGCTGCCTCAAGCAATTGCCCCACCTGAGAATAAGGGCAGGGGTGGGCCTCACCCCCATCCCCCTGTGTTGGTGCCCCACCTTAATCCTGTCCCAAGTGACTGCCATACCTGGGGGAGGAGTGAATGCCCTACCAATCTACCAATCAGAACTTAGCACGCTAACTGCGAAAGAATGTAGAGGACTCTAGCATAGGTACAATGGGGTCTAGAAGGTGACTTAGGACCACTTAAGGCTAATTATCATGTCATTAGTTTAAATCTATGTTGCAGTTCACCCCTACCCCGCCAGTGGGCTTTCAGAGAGGCTCATGGGAGATCTTCATGTGTGGTAAGATTCAGGTCATATAACTCTTAACTGTCCATCAAAGTGGTTCCATGATGATGACTGAACCACAGGGAGGTCCCCATCCGGACGCTATAAAACAAGACCCAGACCGTAACCAAGGTCTCATTTGCTACGACAAGGGGTCTGGTTGTCATCTGTGGTGTACATATCTTGCTGTATAAACCTATATCTGGCTTTTGCTCTATAATCCTATCTTGCTCCCCCTTAATAAATTTCACCTTGTGCTTGTCTTATTTTGGTGTGTCCGGTCATTCGTCAGCCAAGAGCACAACAAGAACCAGGAACACAGAACAAGATTGCCAAACCCAACACCTGAAGAACAGTATAGTTTGAATAAGAAAAGTTTACAAGGCAGAAAGATCAGCTAAGGGTGTACTGCAATGGCTGGGCTGGAGGCAATAAAGGCATATAAGTATTATTAATAATACAAATACAAATAAACAAAGGATGCTAGAAATTGGCCACGGGCCCTAGGAGATAGAAACAGGATGCCACAATGGATTTTAAAATATCTCTCTGGAAGTATCTTTTTGGAATAGAAAAAAAATATGTGCAATTGACTTCCCTTTCTGAGGTAAAGCAAATGTTATTAGAATTACTACTTTTAATTGATATATTTTAAATTCTATTCTAAACTATCATTAGAATTAGAAATTCATATATTTTTCAGTTGTAGCTATTTTATATCATTTTTTAGCAACAGTGACCTTTTAAAGAATTATATACAAGTTTGTAATCTAAACTTATAAACTGATAAAATACTGTTCTAAATGAGCAAAGCTCCATTTTAACTTTATATTTGCTTTATTTTTTAGGCTTTAGTGTCACAACCACTAAACTTTTTTCTTATGGTGAATGGGTAGCCATTGTGTTTAATCTTGATTTAAATGCCACAGGGAGTCCCCATTTAACGTCCACAAGGTGATGAATGTGGCTTTAGATCAGACTTTGAACATTCAGAGGCCTTCAAGAACGGAGAATCAAGAGGTAAAACCAACATGCAAATCATGCCAGCTGGAACACAATAGGGGCTCTGGGGCTCGTGACAACTAGAAGCTCATGTCCAATTTTAAAGCATTTGTCTAACTACTGTGCTAGCAAGTAAGTCAGGACCTCTGCTTCAGCTAACTCCACTGTCTCTCTTGATACTTGCTAATTCTTATTTCCCTGGTGTATCTTCCCTCTGAGACCATTATACAAATGCAATAGGGCCTAAAACATGCGTAGTTTTAACAGTAAGAACTATGAAGAGTTAAGGGATGTTTGTTGTTGCTTTTGTTTTCTTCGCAGGGCACCCAAATTTCCAGTCCCCTAAGACTGTGACCTATCTATAAATTTTGTTTCCTTGATGACTTCTCCCTCGTACAAAATTGAAAGACAGGCTGCTTTTTCTGAGAGGGACATGGGAAAGTTGGGAGGAGGGACGGAATCTGATCTTTGACATAAAAATCAAAGTAATGAATTTTATAGTGCTCTTATTTAATTAGCAAAGCACATACAAGCAACTTTGATTCAGCTGCATCATATCATAAGAAGTTAATGGCTATTAGTTTTTAGAATAAGCCAACCACTGCCCCATACATTTTATAAATTGTGTCTTGAATAATTCCCACAACAGTGCTGTCAGATAGGTACTGTTATTACCCAGTTTTACAGATGAGGGAACAGTTTGAGAAACTTGTCTACAGTCATGTAAGTATTAAGTAGGAGATCTAGACCCAGGCTCTTTGGTCTACCCTATCTTCCCCAAAGCACCTCAGCACCTAACTAGAAGCCAAAATTAAAACAAACAAAGAAGACTTCTGGCAATCCACATAATTTCAATGAGAATTAAAAGTCTCTTAGAAAGTATTTTTGTATTATTTTTATGAATGTAACATCTAAGTACCTTTTTATTCAGAAAGCAAATGGATTATCAATCATCATAACTTTATTAATTCCCTCACTTTTCATTTTGTAAAAGAATGTGGCTATTAATGTTAATTACTTTATCTGTGACTCAAGGACTCAAGTGCCCTAACTACATTTACCAACTGTGACTAGAAGTCATAAGCAAAGACCAAAATACAATGAAAAGAAACTACATTAATTTATGGGCAGAAAATTGTATTTTTGTGCTAAGTATGTATATTTTATTCAAAAACATCTAACAGAAGAAAATGAATTTTGACCATTACCATAAATTTAAAATGTGACCAACCATTGTTATAATTCCAAATGTGTCTACCATTTTACTTTTCACAAAAAGAATTTAACCTCTATAATTATTGTTAGATGAATAATTTTACTGGCATTCTTAAAATAAGAACATTTCTATTCATTGACACTTGATATTTTTCAACCTTTTTTAAAAAAGGCTATTTTTTATGTTTTTGAAAAACAAAGGTCTTAAACTGTCAACACATCATTGTAAAGTCTAACTCAAAATGTTTGCTTGTTCAGTAAAAGAAGTCATTTTAGATCTTTTGCGTTATTAAACTTACAAAGCTCTATTGGTCAGGGCTCTTTCAAATTCAAATAAAGAAAAAACAATTCCAGCTTATGCAGGAAAGGAAGGGGCTTTATTGGCTCATTTAACCAAACCACAGCAGGTGGGAGGCTTAGTGGTGAAGAGCACTGGGCCTGGGCTTAAGGTGTATTGGACAGCTGATAGGCCTCTCTGCTTTCCATCTTTTGGCTCAATCTTAGTGTTATGAAGATTAAGAAGACCTGTAGGCTCTCACTTTTATGTATTTTTCTAGACTATCCACTGTGGAACGTTTGTGCCTGAATACAAACACCCCTTGCAGAGTTTCCCAGTTGTCAGGTACTGGGCCCCGTGTCTGAGCAACAGCATGGTTAATAAGAGTCCTAGCACTGTGGAGTACAAGTACTGGCAAGAACACTCACTGGAGGTTGGAAAAGCTTGTTTTGAATCTCAGCTCCAAAATTTAGTGGGCGATTTAGATTAAATATCAACCCTCCTCAGCCTCAGCTTCCTAAACTTTAAAGGTCATAATAACCACTTATTTTTTCATCATGATTCAATGAAAGAGCATGTAAAAGGGCTTGCAGAAGACCTGATGTATATCTTCCACCTGTATGTGCTGGGAAACTTGAAAATAAGAGAAAACTTGTGGTTTCCTCTAAACAGATGGATTCTGAGAGAAGCAAATATGGGCAAATATTTAGTAAATATTAAAGCATTGTGTAGATGTCAATTATATTATATTCATGTCCAAACTATTTATGAAATGTATCTACCACAAACTGGATCAGTGCTTTCTACCAGTAGAGTTTAGGATGCTTATTCCAAAGCCTTTGCCCTTTATGTAAGCAGAACAAACCAGGGTAAGGGCCACTTCTTATATCTGCCTATTTCCTTCACCCCTCCCCCTACAATTCCCAGCACCACGCTTAGCATAGACTAGAGGCCCAACATTCTCTAAGGACTGGTTAATAAGATTTATTCCATCATCTTGCTATTAACAGAAATGAAATGCTCATGAATGACATCAGTCGAATCTCATCTCTTTTCCTACCAAAAATAATGCATATAGTAAAGTATCGAGTAATGAAGTATGTGATTATTTATCACTCTACTTTCAAGTTCACAACAAGCAACTAGGTCTGGATGTTTTGAATATGTTCTATTTCTTGCAAAAATAATATGAAATAGCTAGTGAACACAACGGCTAATCAAAATTCGTAACCATAACACATAAATAATAAAAGTGGTAAAGATAGGAGTTATTTCAAAATTGAAATGCTACAATATCAAAATAAATTCCTGCATGAAAATACATTAATTTTTCCCCAAATACATTAATGCCCTATGTATCCTTGAAGATGGAAGTATTCCACAGTAGTAACTTTTAAGCTAGGTAAGTCTTTAGACAATCTGGCTTTTATCTCACTTCTAAAATGGGACTTTTCTACAGTTAAGTTTGGCATCTGAGTGAGGTTTAAAAGAAGTTTTAGCAGTTATCCACTCTGCCTTCTAGTTGATAAAAAATGACTTCTACAGTTTCCCAGCAATAGATTTGTTTTTATGTAATAAACACTGTGAATCATGTTTCTTTATCTGTTATCGTTATTTGACATATTAAAACCATATTTGTGGCCCAATTTTAGCAAATGTGGTAGAGCTCCAGTATATGCATTTCATAAACAAGCTCACCTTGGTTTTGCTTCTTTATTAACTTATCTCCTTTCTGCTATTCCCTCACTTTGGAATTCTTCAGATGTTATGGCTACACTCTCTGGAAAAATGAATAAGGTTATAAACGATTTCCCTTTCCTATTGTCTGATACTGTGTAATGTAAGGCAGTCTCAATTATGTGCTTCAGGTATCACCTTATTCATAAAAAGTGATCAATACAGCTGACTTCTGGCATTTTACTTCACATTTTGATTTTTTTCATCTCAAAGGCATATCTGTTACAATTTTGAAAAATTAAAAAGAGAAAATTAAATCGGCCTCTCCAGAGTTACCCTCTATTCCCCTCCCTGCTTCTCCCAGTTGCCCCTCCCCCAGACCCATTTTCTGAAGAGCACCCTGACCACGGATAACAATTTGGAATATATCATTACAGAATACACACACACACACACACACACACACACACACACACACACACACATGCACACACCCCAGTAGTATGTGTATATGTGTGTGCATGCATGCATGTGTATTTGTAGTCTTTTTTTCAACTGTCACATTTTTAAAAGCCAATTACCATTCCATTGTATGTATACATTACAATTTTTTTAACCAAACTCCAATTAATAGATATTTCCTGGTTTGAAAATATAGAAAGCATGCTGTAAGTGACATTCGTGTGTGTGTGTATACATATATGTGTGTGTGTGTATATATATATATGTCTTTGCTTATGCACTTCTGTAGGATAGATTTTTTTTTTACCCCCTTCTAACTCTAATTCAAAGGTTCTAATTTGCTACCAGACAGGTATTCGGAGAATCACAATGATTAGAATGACACATAAAATGAAATGTGCTTTGGTGGTTTCTTAATTTGTAAAAATCATGTGTTTTAGATTCTAATTTTCATGAAATCCATCCCTTCCTAACCCCAAAAGTGTTTACTTTTTCTGAATTTACTTATTCTCTGGAATGTTGAGATTATCAGTTTACCACCACTTCCAAACATTTATTGAACACCAGGAGCTAGTGGGAAATGTGCTCCCCTGAAGATATGAAAAGGATTAAGATACGGTTTCTAAAGAAAAGTACAATTAAAAAGCACCATGCACAAGTGGTGTCACCTGTTCATTAAACAATTACTTATTAAATCCTATGATACTATACATTTTGGGGAATCAAAGAGAGTAGAACCTGAATTTAAGTAGATGGTAGTTCACAGGGAAATATTTAATACATGTATAGGTATAAAAAATTAATAATAGGAGTGAGAGTATGAAAAGAGACAAGTAGACAAAGTGACATGTGAGTAGAAAAGATCATTCCATCTGAGAGAGACATTGAAAGTAGGCCTTGAAGAAATCACCCCTTCCTCTTTCCTTCCCTCTCTCCCTCCTTCCTCTCCCTCTTCCCTCTTTTCTTCTTTCTGTCTTCCCTTTCACAAGTATTTATTGAGCATCTTCTCAGTTTCCAGGCATTGATCTGAGTGCTGGGGAGAGAGTACTGAAGGTGACAGGCAAAGTTCCTGCTCTCTTGGAGACAGCATTCTGATGGGGGCAGGGAGGCAGTGATAAAGTAAATACATAAAAGTTTTAGGCAGAGTGTAGACATGAAAGTGGGTCAGACTTTGCATATATTTTGAAGGTGGATCCAACAGGTCTCACTAATGGATGGATTGTGGAGGGCGGGAGATGTGAGAGAAGGAGAGACATTGGGGATGATCCCTGGATTCAGGGAAGGACGAGTGAGAAGTAAACATGGGGGAGATTGTAAGTCAAGGCTTCTCTTTGGACACTTTCAAAGCAATTATGTTCTAATCTGTACTAGAATATCACTGTTGACTTGGAAAAAGGCTTTTGTTTAAAAAAAGTCTTGAAGCAAAAGCCCTTCTATCTGCTCTTTCCTTCAACTTGAGGGCTGGTTACAGTTAGAACAAAGGAAGAAGCCGCGTGGCAGTGCAGCTCAGATCCCTCTTTTCTTTCCTCCAGCCACGAAAACCAGAGAGTGAGACATCTTAAATAAGCATTCTGCTTACTTCTCATGTTGTTTTAATACATTCCAGACATGGTCTATGATAGTACGTTTTCATTCTATAAGTGAAAACAAAAAAAAACACGTAAAATCATCATAATGGTTAAAAATATTCAGGGCAATGTTAAAAACATTATGTGCTTGATTGGATTTAGCTTAGTGAACACATTGGACACATTATGTAGCACATTCACCTATATTTAGATGAACAAGGTCAAATTTACAGATGGCCTAAAATAGACTTCTGTATTATTCAATGTTTAAATCATTAATATTTTTAGTGTTTTCTTATTCTATATTTTTTTACATTAATCAATTGAGAGTACAAATTGTTAATATGAAAGCACTAGCTTCCAGCATCAATTCATAATCCCTTTGTTTTAAATTAAAATCATTTTATTTTCTTGAAATAAAATATTTGCGTTTAATGTGGATTAAATGTAATGGTTATAAAATCATGCTAAATAAAATCATCAAAAATATCCAGAAAAAATTGATATTTAATTTTAAATCTTTCAATCAGGAAGGCAAAACAAAACAATAAAACACTTCTTGACAACCAGAAAGTATGTATGTTTAACTAGTGATTTATAGACATAGTTCCATGCACACCTGGGCAATTATTAATAATATTTGCTTTTGTAGTATAAGATAAAACTTAATAGTAGCTAACCTTTATTTGATCTCAGAACTGCTAAAGATTATTTTGAAGAGTAAATTTTTAAAAATCTCTTTAGTCTTTGATGGTGATATAACTTACAAGTCCAAGTACTTTGATTGCCAAGCCATACTGAAGCCAAAGTGGAAAAAGAAATGCTTTTTCACCTCTAAATAGAACAAACAAATGCTATCAATGTATAATCAATTCTAACTTCAGCTTGGGGTGTACAACTGCCAGTTTGATCCTATGGACTCTGAATTTTAAAAAGCCCTAAAGACCATCTGCAAACAGTATCAGTAAATTTAGTTCTTCATTCCCGGGGAACAAAGTGTAACCTGGAAAGCGTAAGTGTTACATTTCTATAAAAGATGCAGAGGCATTTCCTAGTAACACTCATCCTATCAGTTAACAGATATTAATAAATAACATGAAAAATATAATTTGACAGTTTTCACATACTAAAAACAAGGAAACAGTAGAAAAGCTAGCCTAGCAGATCTTATATGGTAAAGGTGATAAAGCAAGATAAAACTATAATGGGTAATGCTACAGTCCAGGTAAGTGATAAGACAAGTTATTTTAAACAGCCAAATTTTATTGTTTTCAACTTCATGCCAAGTGCTGAGGATATGTAGATAGAGATAGAGATCTATAGTACCTCTTAAAGTCATTCACTATCTAAAAAGTGGTTTCCAAAATGTTTTCTTCACAAAGATTGTATGTAAAAAATGTTTGAGCATGTGCCTCAACATGTATACAAATTAACATTTGCATATGTAATATATATTATATTCAATGTAAAATTATATGTGCAAACTACATTCTTAATATTGGTGTATTTTATTATGAAATATACCTAAATATCAATCAAAAGGTATGAGATAAAAAAGAATTTTATTGTAAAAATTTTAATATTTCTTTCCCCTTGAATTCCCCATAGGGATTCATGTGTCCCACTTAAGAAACGACTGGTCAAAGAAAACATATAATAAAATGTACTAATTGCCATGAGAGCGGCATGAACATGCTTCTATGATGATGACTTAGGAGGGGCCTCTAAATCAATGAGCAAAGTAATCCCAAATTAAAATGATGAGGGACTAGGGCCTAGACTTTGATAAAATAGAAAGATCACACCTATGGTGCTACAACGTCTTTTGTCGTTAGAGTATTGCCTATTAAATTTTGTTAACATAAAAAATTTTAATATTAATAAAAGAACTTTAGAAAAAGATGATAGTGATGGCATAGTTTGTCAATTCCTCCAAAAAAGAGATAACACAACCAGGATAGGAAACAAAAAATCCAGGAATAAAATCTACAACAAACTAGGTGAGAAGATGTCATGGGCAGAATTTTAAAATGGTCTCCAAGATTCTCGCCCCCCGGCGTACACATCCTGCACAGTCTCTTCCCTTGAGTGTGGGCAGGACTTGTGAATATTATGGGATGTCACACTCAGGATTGGATTAACTTATTCTGTAAAGATGGAGAGGTTTTGCAGATATAGCTAAGGTCTCAAACAGTTGATTTGGAGTTAATCAAAAGAGAAATTATTCTGAGTGGACCTGACTTAACCAAGTGAGAGCCATTAAAAGAGCAATTAGACCCTTCCTGAAGAGAGGGACTCTCTCCTGGCCTTGCAGAAGGACAGAGCCATGTTATGAACTGCCCATGGAGAGAGCCCAGTACTTCCCTAAAATTAGAGACTCTAAAAAGTACAGACTTTGTCTCTCATTTGCTGGCTTTGAAGAAGTAAGCTGTCATGAATTGCACAGCTGCAAGGAAATGAATTCTGAAATCAATCTGAGGGATCTCTGAAGCAGATTTTTCTCTAGTAGAGCCTACAAATGAGCATTCAGCCCAGCCAACTCCTAAATTTCAGCCTTGTTATACCCTAAGCAGAGGACCCAGGTAAAGTAAGTCTATGGGACTACAGACACACAAAAATTGTGAGGCAATAAATATCTGTAGTTTTAAGCAGGTAAATGTATTATGCAGCATAGAATTTGTTACAGGGCATAAAACATTAATACACAAGCTATCTCCAAAAGTACTATTATGCAATTGAGGGTAAACCATTGACAGCCAGAAGACACTCTTGGTGAGAGCATCAGTACTAGAGAAGATAAAGGAAAGCAAAAGACCATTTAACACGCCAAAATTGCCAGCCTGTTAATGAGAGCTGCCAACTCACTGGGGAGGGCAAGGAATTTGTGCTAAAGTCCGAAAGAGTTGGAGCAGTCTGGGCCCTATGAATTTCCAAAAGCTACCTTCCAGGACAAAGTCTCATATTAAAGATAAATTCTGAGAATAGAAACAAGTTGAGATAAACTGGAATAATAGTGATTAAAGAAGAAGTCCAGATAAACTTAAGGAAAAGACAGGGCCAGGAAAAATCTCAAAGTATGAAACTAGACACTTATTCATCTAGGAAATCCACAGAACAGACAGTTTGCATTCAAAATTTTAGAAAAACTAATCTCATGACAAAAATTGAAAATAGAAAAAGGATTGTGTTCACATCTCATCTCATGTAAAGTCATAACAAGATTATAAAAGAAAATGAGAAGAAAATAACATCCCTATGAACAATGAAAGCATGCCAAAAAGACTTGTCAGCAAGTCCAATTGAAACTCTAGCCTAATTTTGCAGAATGAGCTAAAAGAAATTAATAAAATAACAAGATATGAAAAAACAACATGAATAAGAATTAGAAAAATTTGGAAATTGGATGATAAAACTCAAGAAATTTAAAAACAAGGAAAGTAAGTAATTTCAGAAAGGAAAAATAGACCAGAAAGAATGCAAACACAATGGATAATGCCATAAAGAATTTAAAAATAAGACTACAAAAATGTTTTAAGTAAAAAAAAAAGTGAAGAAAGGGATACAAAGGATTTGAGAGTAAGTCACAAATGTGGAAAGCATAAAAAAAAAAATCCAACATATAATGAGACTCCTCAAAGAAGAAAGCCAAAATAAGAGACAGATGAATACTAAAATTAAAAATAAAAACTTTATTAAAATTCAAAAATATGTGCATATGAATAAGTACATTGTATACTTGGGCAAAGTCACCAGAATGACAACAAGAAGGCATATTGTAGGCAAATTCTAGTAAAATTTTAACATAGGAAAAAAAAAAAGAAAAAAAAAAAACTTTCAGAATCTAGGCAAAAACTCCAAGGCACTTATAAAGGAGAAGGAAATCAGACCATAATCAAAGTTTTAACATCACTGACATTAATGCTTTATAGCAGACGATAATTTAGGAAAGGTAATGATTTTAGACCAAGCAAATAACTTTGAAGTACTAAGGTACGGACTAATTGTTATCTGCATGTGATAACTAAGAAAACATTATTTCAAACAACTCTTCCCATAGTGTCGCCTTCAGACATCCAAACTAACTGGAAAACAAAGGAAGATTATGCCAGAACTGACTCCACTGGTTACCTATAATGAAAGGAGGATACAGAGTAGTGAGGATAAGAATTGAAGACAGTCTTCTTTATGTTCACATTGTTTTCTAAATTGAACTTTGGGAACAGGTAAGTTTTTTACTAAATTATAAAGCAAAATTAAATTAAAAAGGACAACTTCTGAAAATAGAAAATAAAATGAATCCTAAATATGCATCCAATTGATAGTGTAACACACAGACAGGGGCTATTTCATGTGACTTTAAAACAAAATCATTCTGCCAGGTGCGGTGGCTCACGCCTGTAATCCTAGCACTCTGGGAGGCCGAGGCGGGCAGATTGTTTGAAGGATTTGAGCTCAGGAGTTCAAAACCAGCCTGAGCAAGAGTGAGACCCCGTCTCTACTAAAAATAGAAAGAAATTAATTGGACAACTAAAAACATATAGAAAAAAATTAGCCAGGCATGGTGGCGCATGCCTGTAGTCCTAGCTACTCGGGAGGCTGAGGCAGGAGGATAGCTTGAGCCCAAGAGTTTGAGGTTGCTGTGAGCTAGGCTGACGCCACGGCACTCACTCTAGCCCAGGCAAAAAAAGCGAGATTCTATCTCAAAAAAAAAAAAAAAAAAAAAACCAGAATCATTCAATTCTTAAGATCCCAAGGGTTTGTATTATAAGGACAAACGGAAGTGCAAACAAATTTTAAACTCATTTCAATAGTCATACAGATGGGGTAGTACTGGAACTGTCATTCTGAGTCTCTCTTACGTGTAACATGGGATAAAAATGAATAATATTATACTCTAATTTTATTATCTTCAGTGTTGTCAAGAACTGGGAAAATACATATATAAGACATAAATGGTTAAGTAAAACCCTGCAGTCCTGATTTTGAATGGGAACAACCAGTGTAAACTCAAGACATACTTTATTTAAACAAACAAACAACAACAACAACAAAAACCACTGACGATTGAAAGGCTAAAAACTACCAACCCTAGTGACAGTGAATACTCTAGCACCCAAGTTTGGGTCTTGAAAATACTATTTCCCCCAAAGAAACCAAAGTCCCTTGGACGAATGGCTGATTCAAGGTCTTGGGCAGGAATTGTACAGAGTGTAAGCACAAGGTTAAAAAGCCCCTGATGATTAAAATGGGAAGATTAATTACCAATTAAAATAAAATTGAAGTGGGTTGAAACATGTCAAATATGTCTAAATCCATGAGCTAATAATAATAATAGATCATCATTCGTCACTGAAAGATGCTAGAAAACAAATCCATTATTTTGAGAGTCAAAAATAAAGGGAATTATTCAACTATTTATCTTGACTTTCCTATGTAAACTGTATCATAATTGATCCAATAGTAGATGAAGGGCAGATTTTTTAAAAAGCATTCTGTTAGTAATTATAAAAGTAATGATAAGATGGGAATATCCATTATTAATCCTTAAGAAATTAGTGGAGTCATTGAGTGTCAGTTCTATAATACTAACATAAAACAAGAGAAACAAGCCAAAGTTATGCAACTCCCAATGAAAAACCACAACACCAATATGAAATAGACTTGCTAAAAGAAAATCAAACCTGATTCTGATCAAACCTTTATATCCTGCTAACATTTTACAGAAAATTCAGTGACCTGGGGAACATGTTAAACTACTCCACAGGGATGTGATTGTTAAAATCCAGACTGTGCGAAACTCTGCAGCATAAATGGCCAGGCTTCTTCAACATGTATTTGTTACATGGGGAAAAAAAGAGAGAGAGAACTAAAAAGACAATTATTGATTAAAGAAGCTGAAAAGACATAAAAATTGAAAATTATAGATGTGTTAATTAAAACAAGAAAATTCAAAATATTATGATGTTGGTAAGACAACTGGAAATTTGAACACTGGCTAGCTATTGATGACATTAAAGAATGTCATCTATTAATTATTTTAATGTGATAATGACATACTAATTATATTTGAATAGTTTTATCTTTTAGAAATTAACACAGAAATGTTTATGGATGAAATAATATGATGTTGGAATCTTCATAAGGAGTGAGCATATGGATGAACAGAATGGTCATGCATAGAAATTGCTGAAAGTGGATAATGGATACATGAGGGTTCATGACACTACTCTGTGAACCTTTGCACCCGTTGGGAGTTTTTTATATTAAAAATAAAAAACAACTTAAAACCATTATAATGAATTCCATTCAACTCATATTGATAATTTTGATAAGTTTTTTAATCATAAAATGTACCCGTGTATAAATTTTAAAAGAATAAAATAGTTGAAATTTTCGAATAGGCATATTCCATTTGTTACTAGTTAGTAGTTCTCTTTTTCATCAATTCAAATAACATTCTCAGGTACTCAATTTTATATTTGACATGCTAATTTAACTGAAAAACTTATATCACAAACCCAAAGAATGATTCCTACAATGTCAGCACATATAAGACCATACAATTATGTTTTGGAACCTACAGGAAATGAAAAATTATGGCATCCTCCTGAAATGAGGCAGAGCTACAGCTGACTTTAAAGAAGGTTTATTTAAGGACTGAAACTCAAGTACTGGGAGATATACGTGTGCATATGTATGTGTATTTTAAAGCATAGAAACATTATGGAAGTGTGAAAACAGGATAAAAAATAAATTTTATAAATACTATCCATTTAAAAATGCTAACTAATCATGAACATTCATATATCTGTTAACTCATTTGAAAACTATCTTAACATGTAAAATTTTTCACAATAAACCCTTTAGACTTTTAGGTTGCTAAAATTAGAATAAGGTAGGAAATACTTATTAGCATAGAAATTTTGTTTTTACATAATATGTTTTTAATTTAAAATAATGCCTTCTCTCTCAGGACCTCTAAAGGAGTATGTTTTAAAAGGATAAAGTACTTAGAGGTAATTGGTTCATAATCATAGAATCATTGGAAGAAGCAATTATTTTAGTTCAAAATAACAAAAAGGTGGCATATATGTGTAACAGCATTATATAGCAAAAACACTACTACTTTGGGAATAGAGAAAAATAGGCTCACATTCTCACTGTCATTATCTATATGGTCTAGAGAAAATCATATATTGTCCATAATTTAATTTTTTTCATTAGTATCATAAAATAAGAATAAATTGTTTCTACAAAGTCAACTGTTTCAAATAAACAAAGATGTTTCCTCATCTTTAAAATGGGATTTTTATTATAATAATATTAATACTTTACTGGGTTCTTTCAAGCATAGTACTATAGAAAAGCAGGGTGCAAATTATTTAGTTAACACAGAGTTTTTCCAAAATTCATCCTTAGCTGGTGAAACTGATTTCCTTTTATCCTGGAGAGCAGTGAATGAACTGGAAACAGGCAAGGAAAAAAAAAGCCATACTTAGTTGACTTTTGAAAAGCAAACTATATAGTGCTAGAGATCAGTGAAAACTCATCTTCTAGGTAGTGTTTCTCAGAAGGGAGGTCAGAGAGATGTTTGCAGAGTCCAGGGGTTTGGAAATTGACACAGCAGAGAAATAAAGTGCTGTACAAGGACAGTGCTTCTAATTAGCACAGGTACACAGAGCCTCCGCTGCTTTTGTGTATGGTCACAAAGTAAGAAAGAGAGTC
The DNA here is from genome assembly GCA_004363605.1 of Indri indri. NCBI lineage: Eukaryota > Metazoa > Chordata > Mammalia > Primates > Indriidae > Indri > Indri indri. The sequence continues at coordinate 14,347 of RJWJ010006384.1, read as the reverse complement.
TTATGACATCTGTAACCTGTGTGTCCTAGAAAAGGCTTAAGAAAGAAAAACAGTTTCAGTAACAGTTGAAAAAATTTATTTTTAACATGCTGAAGGAATTTTTAAAAGTCAAAAATTTAAGAATTTTAAACACTGATTAGTAGCATTTTATTAAGTTATAAATTAAATTTGAGTATATTTGAGTTATCTATTTTAAACAAATGTGCACATATTTCAAATAAATGAAAAAAAGTTTTATAATTTTAAGTGAAAGTCTGAAGTTTCTCTTATTAAATTTCATGTTTGCCAAATAGAAAATCAAATATCAAATCGACTAAGGCTATTTGAGTCTAGGAGGGGATTGAGGGGAAGGCCTATCATTTAGTTCCAAGAATAAATTTATTTATGAATATATATATATGTATACATATACACGTGTATATATACACAGACATACACATACATACTTGTACAAGTAAGGTAGCAATTCAATTTGTTCTTGGAAATTAGAGATTGACCAATCAGTGTGCTTAAATTTATTCAGTTTCAAAAGGCCTCTGATAAGAAGTAATTCCTGGTTAAATTAATCACTAATTAGCACTTTAAATTAAAAAAACTGATGGATTCTTGGTTGAAATATTGAAAGAAATTAGGAGAACTTTGAGAGGAAGAAATGAAATATTTAAAGGATGTAGAACACAATTGATGAACAAGTAAATTTAAAAAGAAATGGAAAGGTGTTATTAAGTCAAGAAAGATTAAGTCAAGGGAACTGTGTCTGGAGGGTATTCAATGTTTATAAACATTGTGAATGGATTTTTAAAGTTTTATTTTTAACATACAAGAAATATAAATAAATAGAATAAAATATAAACAAGGAGGTTTTGGTTCAACACTTTTCCTTTGAATCAAAATAAATTAAAGAATAGCTACTCAGCTTTAGTTGAGCTGTTTTCCCTCGTGGAAACAGAACAAAGCTAGAATGATATTTCTAAAAACATACATCTGATTTTCCATTCTCCTGCTTTGATTCCTTCATACATCTATTCTTCAGCACTGCTTGTCCCTCTGCCTCTAAAGCTCCTTCCCATATTAAGCAAGCAGTAAAGTGGTCCACTCCCCTACAAGGATAATCACTCACTTCTCTCTAAGTTTCCATAAATTATTTGTCGCATTACTTGAAATTATTCATTTACACATGCTGTCACTCTACTAAATGGAAAGATTCTCAAAAGCTGTGCCTTCTGTATGTTTTCAATACTAAGACTGGCACACACTGGGCACTCAAGACATATTTGAGTGATTGATGAATGACTAAATAGGTAGATGGAAGTACTAACAATAAAGGGCTGGCGATGAAAACCTTTCATCTTTTTGTTTCTGAAGTTTTAGTAAACAATGTTTTAAAAGAAAAATCTATTACGGTATGTTGATATCTTATCTTTGTATTATTTCCAACAACCCTCTGTAAACACAACACATACACATGAAAGCATATACATTCATGCATGGATACAGGCAAGTCCAAATATTTCAAGTTAGACTATAAACTCCATTAGTTTCAATTTCACATATTTAAAATGTTATGATTTATACAGGGATAGGTATGACTTGAATTTATTATTTACTGATTCAAAATCTAAAAATGTGGGTATAGAAACACAACAGATTTTTGCATGTTGATTTTGTAACCTGCAACTTTATTAAATTTGTTCATTAGTTCTAACAGGATTTTTATGGAGTCTTTAGGTTTTCTATATATTTAATATAAGATCTACAAACGGGGAGAATTTTACTTCTTTCCAATTTACATGCCTTCTATTTCTTTCTCTTGCCTAATTGCTCTGGCCAGGACTTTCAGTACTATGTATTAGGTTAGTAAGTATGGAATGTCAGATTTCTTAAAGTATTAAATGCTAGGTTTGACAGTTGATATCTCTGGCATCTCACTTTGACACTTCTTGGTGTTTTTTTTTGTTTTGTTTTGTTTTTTTGTATTGTGAAGGTACATCCTCATTCTGTCAAACACACATTTTGGCTTGTGATTATCTTTCAAATTTTTTTAGAGAAATTTTTGTGAAACTGCGGATAAGTCAAAAATTCATGTTATTTTTGAATATGAGTTCCATTGTGGAACCAATGCAGTGCAGACAGCTTGAAATATCAACAAAGTGTTTGGGAAGGATGTGACTAATAAATGCACAGTATGTCAATGGTTTGAGAAGTTCCATTCTGGTGATTTTAATCTTGAAAATGAGCCATATGGGTGACCTGAGACCAAGGTGGATAATGATCAGCTGAAAGCTGTAATGGAAGCAAATCTATCTTAAACTACACATGAATTAGCAGCCAGGTTTGACATTACTATTCCAGCAATATTGGACCATTTGAAACAAATGGACAAGGTAAAGAAGCTGGATAGATGAGTTCCACATGAATTAAATGAGCATCAGAAGAGAAATTATCTCCATGCTTGCCTTTCTTTGCTGTTATAACATAAAGTCGAACCATTTCTACAATGTGTTGTTACATGTGATGAAAAATGGATTCTTTTTGACAATTGCGGTTGTTCAACACAATGGCTGGATAAAGACGAAGTGCCAAAACACCGTTCAAAACTGAATATTCATCAAAAAAAAGCTAATGGTGTCTGTTTGGTGGTCCAGTACTGGTATTATCCACTACAGCTTCATGAAATCTGGTCAGTCAATTATAGTGGATGTTTACTGCAACCAGTTGGATGAAATGATGAAGATGCTTGTGATTAAGCAGCCGAAACTGGTCAATAGAGACCGGCCAATCCTCTTGCAAGACCACATGTTGCAAAAAACAACGCTGCTCAAACTACAGCAGCTGGACTTGGAAACTCTTTGTCATTCACTGTATTCACTAGGCTTTATAGCAACTACCACTTCGTCCAGGCTTTCGACCACTTCTTGCAAGGAAAAAATATTCAATTCACAATGAGCTGTGAAAAACGCCTGTCATGGTTTCATCATCACTTGCTCTCCAGGCTTCTTCGCTGCTGGCATAAGCAAGCTATTGTTAAGATGGCAAAACTATGTCAATAGTTTAGGTGCGTACTTTGATTAATTGTATTGCTTCTTGTCTGAGATATAATAAACTAAACTTTTGATTCAAAATAGGACATTTCATATTTAATGACCTGATGCATAAAAGTAGTGAGAGTGGACACCCTTGTCTTGTTCCTGATCTTAGAGGAAAAGCTTTCAATTTTTCATCATTGAATATAAGTTAGCACAATGAACTATATGAAGAGGAGATTAGGAAAGTGATCTCATTTAAATAGCACCAAAAATAATAAAATACCTAGAAATATACTTAACTAAGGAGATGAGCAACTTGTAAGTTGAAAACTACAAATCATTGATTTAAAAAAATTAAACAAGACACAAATAAATGGAAAAAAATCCCATATTTATTGGAAGACAATATTGTTAAAATATTCATACTTCCAAAATAATCTACAAATTTAATGCAATTCCTATTAAAATCACGATAACATTTTCTACAGTATTAGAAAAAAAATTATCTAAAATTCATGTGGAACCACAAAGACCCCAAATAGTCAAAATAATCTTGGAAAAAAACAAAGCTGGAGGCATTTAAGATGTATTACAAAACTGCAATATTCAAAACAGGATGATACTGGCACAAAGACAGTCATATCAATAAATGGAACAGAATAGAGACCCCAGAAATAAATCCACATATGTATGGTCAACTGATCTTCAACAAGAGTGCTGAGAATATACAATGGAAAAAGGATAGTTTCTTCAGCAAATGGCGAAGGGAAAATAATATCCACATGCAAAGAAGTGAAATTTTACCTTCATCTTAAAACACAGACAAAAATCAACTCAAAATCGATTAAAGATTTAAATGTAACACTGAAAAACGTTAAACTCCTAGAAACAAATATAGGAGAAAAGCTTCATAATATTAGTCTTGGCAAAGATGCTTACACATATGACACTTAAAAGTACAGGCAATAGAAACAAAAATAAACAAATGAGGCTATATCAGACTAAAAAGCTTCTGCAAAGCAAAGGAAATAATCACCAACGAATGAAAAAAAAATCCTATTGAATGGGAGAAAATATTGCAAAACACATATCTGATGAGGGGTAATCTTCAAAATGTAAAAGAGCTCCTATAATTCAATATCAAAAAAACAAATAATTGAAAAATGTGAAAAGGACTTGAATAGACATTTTTCCAAAGAAGACATACAAATGGCCAATGGGGAAATGAAAAGGTGCTCAGCATCATTAATCATCAGAAAAATGCAAATCAAAACCACAATGAGATATCACCTCACACCTGTTAGTATGGCTATTATCAAAAGACAAAAGGCAACAGGTATTGAGCAAGATGGAGAGAAACTGGTACCCTTGTACAACTGTTGATGGGAATACAAAATGGTACAGCCATCATGAAAAACAGCACAGAGATTCTTCAAAAAATAAAAATAAAACTACTGTATAATTCAGCAATCCCACTTCTGGATATTTATCCAAAATAATTGAAATCAGGATCTCAAAGAAATATCACCACTCCTGTGTACATTGCAGCACTATTTACTATTTGTGCTTGCCAAGATGTGGACCTAAATGTCCACTTACAGATGAGTGGATAAAGAAAATGTGGTATATACTTTTAAAAAGAAAGAAATTCTGCAATATGTGATAACATGAATGAACCTTGAGGACATTATACTAAATGAAATAAGACAGTCACAGAAAGACAAATATTAAGGTTGGCGCAAAAGCGATTGTGGTTTTAGCACTGTTGAAATTTGCCCTTTGATACTGGAATACATTCTTAAATAAATGTGGTTATGTTACATATCATTTTAATGCATGTATCTCACTTTATGTTTTTTTGCTAAAGACTTCTTTCTTGCTTTTTATTTTATATTTCTTTTAGACTATGGATATGATGTTAGACAAAAAGCAAATTCGAGCGATTTTTCTTATTCAACTTCAAAATGGGTGTTAAGCAGCAGAGAAAACTCACAACATCAACAATGCGTTTGTCCCAGGTATTGCTAATGAACATACAATGTAGTGGTAGTTCAAAAAGTTTTGCAAGGAAGATGAGAGCCTTGAAGATGAGGACCTCAGTGGCCTGGCCAGCCATCGGAAGTTGACAACGAGCAATTGCGAGGAATCATCGAAACTGATCCTCTTATAACTACAGGAGCAGTTACCGAAGACCCCAGTGTCAACCATTCTACAGTCATTCTACATTTGAAGCAAACTGGAAAGGTAGAAAAGCTCGATAAGTGGGTGCCTCATGAGCTGACCAAAAATCAAAAAAATCATTGTTTTAAGTGTTGTCTTCTCTTCTCGTACGCAACAACAAACTATTTGTCGATCAGATTGTGACATGCGACAACCGGCCACAACCAGCTCAGTGATTGGACCAAGAAGAAACTCCACAACACTTCACAAAGCCAAACTTGCACGACAAAAAGGTCATGGTCACTGTTTGATGGTCTACTGCTGGTCTCATCCACGACAGCTTTGTGAATCCCAGTGAAACCATTACATCTGAGAAGTCTGCTCAGCAAGTTGGTAAGATGCACTGAAAACTTCAATGCCTGCAGCCAGTATTGGTCAACAGAAAGGGCCCAATTCTCCATGACAATGCCTGACCACATGTGGCACAACCAAAGCTTCAAAAGTTGAATGAATTGGGCTACAAAGTTTTGCCTCATCCACCATATTTGCCTGACCTCTTACCAATCCACTACCATTTCTTCAAGAATCTCAACCACTTTTTGCAGGGAAAACACTTCCACAACCAGCAGGATGCAGAAAATGCTTTCCAAGAGTTCCTTGAATCCCGAAGCATGGATTTTTATGTTACAGGAATAAACAAACTTATTTCTCTTTGGCAAAAATGTGTTGATTGCAATGGTTCCTATTTTGATTAATAAAGATGTGTTTGAGCCTAGTTATAATGATTCCAAATTCACAGTCCAAAACTGCAATTACTTTTGCACCAACCTAATACTCCATAATTCCATTTACATGAGGTATCCAATAATACTCAGAATCAAGGAATGGAATTATGGTTGCCAGGGGCTGGTAAGAGGGATAAGTAGGAAGTTAATAATCAACAGGCATACAGTTTCAGTAAGGCAAGGTAAGTGAGCTCTGGAGATTTGCTGTACAACATTGTACCTATAGTCAACAATAATGTATCACACACTTAAGTTTGTTAAAAGGGTAGATCTCATATTAAGTGTACTTACTACAATTTAAAAAGTCTCATCTAAAATCATGAAACATTACTTGTTAAAGCCAAAATGTACTTTATATGAACGGATATACCTTTTTTAAAATGACATTTCATCATTGCAAAAGTAATGTGTTCATTGTGGACTATCTGGAGACCGACGAAAATATAAAGAATAAAAAAAAAAATCAAACCATAATCTAATCAACCAGAGATAAGAATTGTAAACATTCTGGTAAAGTGCCTTCCAGGGAAAGAATATATGTCTTTACTAAATCTTAAAAACCAGCCTCTATTCCTAAGTAAAAACTTCTATTCCCCAATTTAATTTTTTAAATAAAAATAAAAATGAAGGAAATATAAGCTCTTCCTTAAAAGTATAAATCTACTCTGTGTCAATGAAGAGATGAGACTAGATATTAAACAAGGATCTTTTGAATTCTCATTTTAAACAATTGTTTCCATGAAGGTAAACTTCCATTAAGTCAAATTTTCATTAAGATCGGAAACACGTACCTTTACCCAGAGAATAGAGTTTCAAAATGAAGTGAAATTAAAAAAAAATGATAACGTAGTTGATTAAATATGATCCACTTCTCCAGACATGTTATAGTGATTTGTTTTTGTTTTTAATTAACTTGAATGAATTATACATAGTACATAGTTTAGCCTTGGGAAAAAAAAAATATTCAATGCATCTTCCTGCTGACAAAGCTCACCTGGGCTATTTCAATAATCTAGAATAGGCAGACAACTTCTGCACAGGAAGTAAGCGCCAAAGAAACTTTGGGGTAATGCTAGCAAACAGCACTAGCTTGAGCAAACATGTAACAAAACAAGAATTCTTTATAAAATCCAATGAGCCATACTTAAAAAGCTCCTAGTATTCCCTGAGTAACACTCACAGTCAATTAAAAAGCAGCCACATCATGTTCTAAGAGATAATGGGAAAAGGAATTTCCTGTCATAATGAGGGAGATGAGGCAACAAAAGCAGCCGAATTGACTCTATTTTCACAGCACAATGAAAATGAAACAGTCTTGTATTTGTGTAATGCTATATATATTCTGATTGCATGGATTCTCACTGTCCAGCTTTCCAATGGATTTTAACTTTTAAGTATTTTGGAAGAATGTCCTGATGTAGACAAAGACTATTTTCCAGGTGTCCAAAACTTTTTCAAAAACAGAACATACATAACAATACTTTTTCAAAAACTCAAAATCTTCACCATTGTGGCATGACATGGCATTTACTTCAGAATGAAGAAAGCCTACTAGACTTTAAAAACAAATGTTCAAACTACATTTACCTAACTATATTTGATTAAATGCAGTAAATGTTTTGTATGTCTTTTGTTCACCTTCCAACTGACTACTATACACTCAAGCGCTCACTAGCCTGTGCCTTACCTTCCATAAAGGGCAAATCCTGCCTCTGAATTATCACAGTCTCCTTTTCCAGGACATAGGACACAAAGCCCACAAATTGATACAGGTGAATTAAAGCTGCGACTGATGCCAAGTTTCTGATTGTCAGTCCATCTCTTCTATCTCAAGACTTAAAAAGCACAAAATTGCTAAGAACTGAAAGGATATGCCAATTGAGTGATGAAACTGAGTGTCTAGCCTTGTGATTTGTTGTAATCAATCTGAAATGAGAATAGGTGGCTGTCCTGTACTTTATTTATTCCGGTCACCTTAGTTAACCTCTGGTTGAAATTTCACTTTTGTTTAAAACTGCTTACTTCATATATAATTTATATACTATAGATATCACACATTAAAATGCACAATTCAATGGTTTTTAGAATATTTACAAAGTTGTGTAATCATCACCATAATCTAACTGTAGAACTAACTGTAATCTAACTGTATCACCTCAAAAGGGCCACATTACCCCCGCCCAAAGGAAGAATAGAAGAAAGTAGGAGAAAAAGAGGAAAACAGTGTGGACAAGGGGCGGGAAGGAGAGACAGGGGAAAGAAGGAGAAAAGAGAGAGGAAGGAAGGGAGAAAATTGCATAGGAAGAATTTTATTTTGGAAAATAATGCTTAAAACATAAAAAAAAAGAAATGCCGGAGAGATAAATTTGATAACATTTTTAACGTATATTTCCCACTTTATTCTACATGATATCTTTCCTTCCTTTTTCATTGGTTAAAAAAAAAAATCCTTGTATTAATTAGTCACAGAATGGGCAAAAGATTCACAGCAAAGAGCTTTGTAAATCAACAGTGTTTCTCTAACAGAGCACTGGGGCATCGTGGCTAGTTTTATCCCTTCGCAAACAATGGAATCAATTTTTAACTGGGAATGATTGGACTCAGTCCATGTTACGTTGAGGCTGAGGTCCCCAACCCCAAGCTGGGCCAGGTATTGGGGTTGCAGCCTGTTAGGAACTGGGCAGTGCATCACTGCCTGAGCTCCGTTCCCTGCCCGGTGCCCCTCCACCTGGTTAGTGGAAAAATTGTCTTCCATGACACTTGGAGGGGGAGCTGCACAGCAGGAGGTGAGTGGAGTAGATCTAAGCTTCATGGGTATTTACAGCAGCTCCCCATGCTGGCATCGCCTCCTCCCACCAAGCCCCGCCCACACCTGTCCATCTGTGGAAAAATTGTCTTCCATGACACTGGTCCCTGGTGCCAAAAAGGTTGGGCACCTCTGCCTTGAGGCATTTTCAAATAATGAAAGTATTTTCCTTTCGTTTTAACACTCAGTTTCAGGACTCAATTGATAATATGCTTTCAGGTCTTAATAATCTTATGTTTTTAGTACCGTGATGGAAAGAGATGGACAATCAGAAACTTGGCATCAGTTGCAACTTTAAGTCACCTATGCTCACTTATTTCTTCTTTCCTAAGGACATACTCCAGGTTCTTCTATTCTTTGTGTCTCCAACTGCAAACTTTTTAAAAATTTTTATTTATATTGACAAAGAATTTGGACAGATTTAACATTTCCCCCAAACTTACTTATTTTTTGAAATTTGCTAGGGCAGCAGAGTAAGTGACACATACTCCAAATTATCATGGGACTCTTCAAAAAACCAATTCCCCAAAATTACTATTAAACTTTTCAGTATCTTGAGCTACATTTCACAGACAGATACATACAGCCCTGCAGTCTTCTGAGATAATGTTACTTTACTGCTTAGATGAAATAGATTTCATCAGAGATCATTCTACCTAGCCTTGAGATATAGAAGCATTCTATATATAAGATTCATTCCATAATCTAAAAATGTCCCCCAAATGTGCCTTTTACTCTTAAATCCTTATCTGTGAAATATACAATTTTCTTAAACTTACTCCTTTCTATATCAATGGCACCAAAGGACTATATGCAGAAAATTAACAGTGTCATATTAATCTATGGAGGAATCTTAGTTATTTGTAAACTAATTCTGGGACTGTGAAATGAACCCAGTGAAGCTTGTTTAAGTTCTTAAATATTGCTATACATCATCTTTAAACACTGCATTCTAACATCTTAACACATTCTACATGGAAATGTATTTATGCTTGATATAACATTATTCCATGAAGCCATAAATTAGAATTTGATACAAAGGAGTTGAAAGGGATGCTCAGACACTACCTATTCGCTCTGTTAGAATCTCATTTTATAATTATAAAATAGCCTGGAAATTAATTCCACCTGAGAAATTATAAATTACTTTAATTATGTAAAGTTTGTTTTTTGAAGACACCAGAACTGTTTCTCTCATTGTGTGATTAAAATTTTTACATAGATTCAATAATACAGAAATTGAAATCATCTTCCTGTCATAGAAGTTTTGTAGAATAGAATAATGATAAGGTCCTGTATTACACAAACTCCTTTTAATGATTAATAGTGTTGAGTTCACAGGGAGATTGCCAAGCTACTGACATATTACCCTTTCCAGCTTCAGCATTTTTTCAGCACTCTGGGAGAGCCAGCATCTTATCTTTCAAATCCTTCACTTAGTTCTTAGTAAATTGGGCTTTAAAAACACACAATTTATGTCTGTTTGTTTTTTTTTTCCATTGAAGATTACTGAAGTGTTATAATTTAGGATAAGTGCCTGCTGGCTAGAATAATATTAATAAGTAATAAAAACAATTTGTCAAATGGTTACACAGCTGTAGTCAATATTCCAATCAAAAGAAGTATTCATGTAGCTTCTGTGTAAAGAATGTGCAAAAAAATTTCAGTAAAGTAGACATGTAATAAAAACTGGTCACCAACTAGGAATATATGAAAATAAATCAATCGTTCGAACAAAACACATTTTCCTTACAAAGTAACACCAACTTTATTTTAATCCCATTAAAATAAATTTCATTTTTAACAAACAAATTAGAATATGGGTATCACTTAGTGAATACAGTAACCCACTTATGTAGAAGGAGTAAGCCTAGCTTTCTTAATAAATAACCCACCTTTAAAATTAGTAAGAGATGTATCTTTCAATCCTTTATTTAAACATTACTTACTGAGAATTTATATTGTGACTGACATTATAACAGGAGTGAACAAGACAGAAATAACTTATGCCCCCATGGAGCTTACATACTATCAGGAAAGACAGATATTGGGGAAAAATAATTGCACACATAATGAAAACTAAAAAAAAAATTTTAAAGAGATACAGATTATTGGGCCATATTATAAGAGAATCTTAACTAGTATAAAAAATCAAGAAGAATTTTCCTGAGGAAATAATGTTGAAGCCGCAACCTGAAGGATCTAAGTAAAGAAATTTACCAAGTAGAAAGAACATGATGCGCAAAGATTGAAGCTGGGAAAACGTGCATTCAAAGGACTGAAAACAGACCAATAAGGATAAAGAATAAAGAAAGGGAAAGGAGGGACAATAGATATGGCTGAAGAAGAGATGAGACAATGAAGAAATTTTTTGGCACATTAAGCCTTACGATGGAAACCAACTCAGGTTAGCTGGGAGATATCAAATCTGCAGGTAAATTCACATTAATATCATATATGCATATTTTTGAAGAGGATACTGGAAGAGTTAAAAAGCTACTTCTGTAGCTCAGGCAAAAGTTGATGGTAGAGAAACAAGTGTTTCTCAGAATGAAAAGAAGTCAAATGTATTATATTTCAGTTTAATGGACAGGATTCAGTGTCTGAAGACCATGTGGGTGGGAAGGCAGACAAAGCAATCCCAGAATTATGGCTTTCACAGAAATGTGATGCCAGGTGGATCTGGCAAAGTGCACCAAGTTCTAGGAGACATGTACAGGTTTTCCGGTCAACAAAATGATGTCTTAACTTGACTCGATACAGTTTTTGATTAATTGTTAAATCATCTGTACTGTTTAGGGAGCTCAAGCCTTTTGTAAGAATTGAAAGATGGCCAGCACCTTCCCCCTATCTTTTGCAGTTCTGTGCCATTTTACTTCTCTCTTTTTTTCTTTCTTTCTTGAAAAAGTATAATAAAATAAATTTAAAAAAAAAAGAATTGAAAGATGATTGGTAATCCAAAGATTTTAAAGTGAAGAGTGAAAGCTGTCTTGCTTCTTCATTTAAGTGTAGAATTGGGTCAATCATCAGTAAAAACAAGGAAAGATTATAAAATATTTATTAAAGATAAAAAAGAATAATGTAATATTTAATTAAGTTTTGCCCATCGCTATCATTTTCTTATAAAACCAGATTACATAAATCTTTTTTAAATTTTTAATAAGCCTTTTGCACTCCTAGAGATTATATAAATCTTTAAATCTTGTTCCAATAATATGGAATCACTTCAGAAAGAAGATAAATGATAACCAAAATGAATTCTAAGAAGCTCGAAAAAGCAGATACGAAATGGGCATAATTAGCTTGGAAGGCTGACTGAAAATTTTGTCATAATAACCTGTGACTATAATATATTTAAACATCATAACATCGAGCAGCTCCCACTATAGTTCATACCTGTTAGGTGTTTGAGGAGAGGAGTACAAATTATTACGAGACTAAAACAAAAATAAATCACCTCAAGAGGAAAATGCTTCTTAGTACTGGAGGAGAATCATTGAATCACACAGGTTAATATATTATGCATAAATTGATGTTCTGCTTCAAACCCAGCAATCCCACAAAGCCCTCTGACTTTAGTTGCCACAGAAAATATTCTAATACATACTTGCAGACCTATTGGCTGGAAAACATTATCAGCAACTATAGGCAGTAAAGTAGCCCCATCTTTGGTATTGATAACATTTGCATACAACTGGCTAATTGTATAAAAATAACAGAAACAATTCACAAAATGCAATCAATAAAACTGCTATAGATACAGAAAGATTATGCTTAAAATATTGATCTATGGATAATCTTTCAGAGAGATTCCAAACTTTATCCTTAATGTAGGTGCTCTGGCAAAATGAAGACAGCAATCCCCCATGAGTAGGAATGGACATGTGTTGAACTTTCAGGCATGTAGGAAAATGATCAAGTATTTGAAGAAAGAGATGGAGCTGGACAGAAAGAACTCAGACAGAGAGAGAATGGCCCAGCTTCCCTGTCTAAGGGTAGAAGAGAGGAGGGGCTGGTAGTTAAATCCACAGTTACAGGTAGACCTTGACTTTCACACAGTTCATGATTCCTAGCATTGTGTACAGATGGCTCTACTGGGTCTCTGCTGTTCTGAATGGATTGTTCTGTACACAAATGGCCATTTAAAAGTGATAGAATGGTGGCGCTGCCTGAAAGTCCACGTTTCTACAGGTTGGTCAGATTTGCTTATACAGCAGTGGTTGCATAGTAATTTAATGATTTCATTGCATTTGTCATTATTATGTTTTAAAAAATAAGAAAAATTGACATGGGAGTTTCCATTTTTTAGCTTATTCATTTATTCATAATTGACAAATACAATTATATATATTTATCACGTACAACATGATGCTTTGAAATATGTATACATTGTGCAATGGCTATATCAAGCTAATTAACATATGTATTACCTCACATACTTATTTTTTGTGATTAGAACACTTAAAATCAAGACATTCTCTAATTATAGGAAATTGAGGAGGAAGCGGAGGTTGCAATGATGCTGTTACACTGGAAAGTAAGCCCCAAAAAGGCAGGGGTTTTGTCTGTTTTGTTTCCCACTGAATCCACAGTATCTGTAACAATGTCAGGCACACGGCAGCTGTTGAATAAATATTTACAGACTCATAGCACCTGCTTAGAAAGGGGCTTGAATAATGTCTTCAAATGCTTGTATCTGCATTCTAAACCTTGAGAGCTTCAGGCAAGTGGGAATAAAGACAAAGTATAGGAGGAAACCACATCTTAGACTGCACTCCCATGCATCTGATATTGTTTCTAAAAATTTTAGCAATACGCATCATTCGTAATATTTATTACAAAATGCTTTGAAAAAAATGACCCATTTTCAGTCAGGAAGGCCTGAGTTGAACTTTACTTTTAATGTTCTATTTGCTGAATTGAGTTATTGGATACAGCATATAGGCAGCACTAAAGAAGTGGGATTTCCACGTATATATTAAATAATGTATGTTATTGTCTTTGTTCCTCCATCACACTAAAGCATACCTACTCGTCACTGAAAGAGCTTAATTCTGCACTCTGAAAACATTGACGAACTCCCATAAATTTGCAAGTTGGAAAGAACTATGGAATTCAAAGGATTTTGACTTTCCTCAGCATTATACAGAAGGCTGTCAGGGGAAGAGGAAAAAAGATGCCCAATACCACTTCAACAGTAATGTACAAGGGATTGTTTGGAATGGAATATTAAGAGCATAACCAAGAATCTGTCCAGCTTAGGAATAATAGGTTAAATAGCCAAATAACATCATATCTAGGTTTTGTAATAGAAACAAGCCAGCATAAAAAAGCTAAAAATCTACAGTATAACCTTGTAATAAAAACAATGAAAATATTTTGTTACTATTTGGAAACTTCCAAAGATCGGGAAATAGAATGGCATTCTTTATGCCCTACCACACAGAGGACACCTGCCCCAGATCTCTATTTCTAGACTACATAGCCAGTCATTCTAAAAGCCTAGATCACTGGAGTGTCATCCTCTACTTCTTAAACTGGATTCGATTTATTTCCTAACTGTGGGTGTG
>RJWJ010006383.1:0-62802 GCA_004363605.1 Indri indri | reverse complement strand
CGGGCGGATCGTTCTGAGCTCAGGAGTTCGAGACCAGCCTGAGCAAGAGCGAGACCCCGTCTCTACCAAAAATAGAAAGAAATTAATCGGACAGGTAAAAATATATATAGAAAAAATTAGCCGGGCATGGTGGCGCATGCCTGTAGTCCCAGCTACTCGGGAGGCTGAGACAGTAGGATTGCTTGAGCCCAGGAGTTTGGGGTTGCTGTGAGCTAGGCTGACGCCATGGCACTCGCCCCAGGCAAGAGAGTGAGACTCTGTCTCAAAAAATAAATAAATAAATAAAAATAAAAGACAGGTCCCCAAATCTCCTCCCTTGAACTCCTAGGAGCGTCACTATTACCAGTGGTGGGAGAACCTAAAAGCTTAATTAGCAGCTTTGCAACCAGATTAGAGAGACAGCAGTTTCAGTACACTCTCATGCAATCCCACATTGGCAGGGCCCACGAGCCTGGAAAGAAAGAGAAGCGAGGTTTCTCAGCACCAAGAACAGAGCCCCCACCCCCTCAGAGCCCCAGCAGAGAGACACACATGCACCCCAAATCCCAGGCTGCAAGGCTCACTACTACTGGGTGTTCTAGAAGAAAGGGAGGCAGGAACATTTGCAAGTTAATGATAAACAAACCTGGTCACTGGTCCTCAACCTCTCTTTGAGTTTGATCTTATTCCATTTTCACATTGGCAGCTGCGGATGCCACTCCTGACCTGCCAGGTACCAGCCACCTGCCCTCAAGCTCCTCCCAGAAAGCATCCAGGTCCCAAAGCGCCCTGCTACAAAAAGGGGCAGTGGCAGATAGATGAGCCAAGTCAGGCTCATCCCAAACCAGATCTTCGAAAAAGCTCAGCGAGATCCAGGCAGGAGTTTACACACCTGGAATGGGCCTAGCAGCAATGCACAGCATGGAAACTTCACCCAGGGAGGCTGCTGACTATCGACAGCTAAGCGAATTTCCATTAGGCCTTAAATGTTTCAGCAAATTTCTGCTAACTTCTCCTTTTGGCTGGTTCCCTCATAGTCAGTCCTGCTGGACTCCACTAAGAATTTAGATGAATTTGGGAGGCAAAGTTTTTAAACACAAGCTAAGGCAAGTGAGCCCCAGGGGGCCAGGGTGCTGGCTGGACGACCTGGAGCACAGGTAGTAAGCCATTTCCTGTGCCCTCACTGTATGGCCCGAGGCCCGTCTCCTGATCCTGTTGTTCCCAGCATGCCTCATGGGTTTGAAAACATGACAGTCGCACAAAATTGGCTGTGGTCTCTCCTTGGCTGCTCTTGTCATCTGGGCACAGCAAGCAAGGGAGAAAGCAGCTCCTGTCCCCTCAGTGCGCGCAGCACTGCGGAGGTTAAGAGGCTGATGTAAAATGGGTTCTCACTTGGACCTACTTTTCTCAAAAGCCCAGAGCTGGAAGAAATCTCAAGGGCAGATCTGAACCAGGTCGCAGACATCAGACAGAAGGAGTCTGACGACACCAGTGCCCGGGGCTGCGGTCAGGGCCTGTTTACCTCTGCTGATGCGCTGTTTCTCCCCGGACAGGATCCCAGGAGTGTCAATGATGCTGATGCTGTCCAGGACCGGGTTGGGCAGCTGGGCACACATAAACCTACATGAGCGCAAAAGCCAGAAGTGAGACGTCAAGACCAAGTTATCGCTGCTGCAGATGTGACAGCAGGGCTTTCTGGACTTTGTCTCCATCTCTGGCTTCCTCTCCAGAAGCAAGGAGTTCATAGGAGCTTTTCTGTCATCTCAGTTTCCAGGGGTGGCCACCAAATTGGAGGTACTTTCCTAACTGGGAATGCAACCCGTAGGCACAAACTGACCCACGCCAGCACTTCCCTCACATCTGCTTTCCCCCCAGAATTCCAGAGTTCAACTTTCGAGCTGCTAACTTGTTAGTGAAAACTGTGCGAGTCTAGGTCACCATGCAACTCAGAAGGGAAACAGGAGGGTGACACTCGGACCTTGGAACTCCAAGTTAATATTTTCAACTGCCTGGCTAAACTTCCACATGCCAAAAAGAGCTGGTCTCTTCCTTTTGCTACAAGGACCAGCCCTGCCCTTTCACCCAGCTGCAATGGGCGGCCAGTAAAAGCCAGGGGGCCACACAGGCTGGTGGACAGTGGACGAGGAAGTACAGACACATCACTCTCTGAAAGTCAAAGCAGGCCGAGGGAGAACAAGGCCACGGAGAGCTGGTGACGCATGGGCAAGGGCTCAGCTATGCCTGCCTGAGTTCCACACTAAGCTTAGAACAGTCCAGAATAGCAAGGGGCTGTCTCAGCTGATAGCAGGGATTCTTTACGGGACACAGAAAAAGCTCCTTTAAAAACTTCTCTGAAAAAGGTATGTGAGCAAAGAAAATACTGATCCATTGTCTGTACATATAGACTCAAAGACTTTCCAGTAGAGGGGAGGAATCTGAGCTGATTAGCTTCTCCTTTTGGTCCCTTCCCCCAAGTGACCAGTGGCAGAGGTGCTGCCTGCAAGTGCCACAGAGCAAGAGCAGCTGACCCACAGGGTGAACGGACCTTGGACCTCACCCTCACTAGTGCCAGCAGCAGAGCTGCTAGGGACGGGAGCCACTGCAGAAGATGATAACCTAGGAGGACTGGAAGTCAAACTGGCTCTGGGAAGTAACATACATAAAAATGAGCCTGGCCAGAGAGACAACATCCGTAGGACCCAGGAACGAGTTGCTCTGCAAAGCCCAGGAAGTGTGGCAGAAAACAAGAAAGGCAGCAGGCAGTAAAGATGCACCAATCCCATCTTCTGACCAACAAGGAGGCAGATTTTACCTCGCACTACAAGGGGGCAGTCCCAGTTGTGCAAGGAGGAGTTTTCACAAGACCCTCTTAGGACACCCTGACTGCGCCCTGCCCCGGTCTGCTCCATCTCATTTTATTCTTAGAGCAGCAACCAGGGGAAGAAGGCTGGAAAGTCAAGTTCATGACTCAATGTGTCTCTTGAAGAGAGGCTGTATCAGCCAGAGAAAAGCCCCCTTTGTTGTGCCCTCACCAGCCTGGTGGCACTCCCTGCACTATACACCCTGACAGGGCTCCAGGCCTCAGCTCCAGCTGATAAGGACCCCTCTGGCAGCGCCATCAGTGTTCAGGATGGACCCTCTGGAGATGAGGTGGTGGCGAGAAGGAAATAAAAGTGTGCTGCTTTCAGATCCTGTGGCACCAATGTCATCAAAGTGCCTGTTTTGGATGAAGTGCTCCTAAACGGAACTGTTCTTTTTTCGGGTAGAAGCAACAGTGGGCAGTAACTGGCCACGCAAAGGCCAGGCAGTGAGCACTGCATAAACTTAAAGGGAGGCCTTGACAAGTCACCTGGGCCCTCAGCTTCCTCAACCAACAAGGTAGGGGTTGCTGAGATGCTAAGATTCCCCCAGCTCTGAAACTCTGGGTTCCCAAATTCGGAGAACCACTCATGTGCCCTGTTTCTCCTTTCAAAAACGGTCAGCCCTTACAATCAAAAGTGAATACCTAAGGACAGCGGAGGCAGGTACAGAGACCCCTCCTATGGCTTCCCAGTGTTCTGCGTGCAAGCAGAGACCTAATGCTTGGACTTACCAGCACAGCAGCCAAACTTTCCACAAGATCAAATGGCTCTCCCCAGCTTACGGTTTGAGCCAGTCACCTATCTACGGGCACAAAAACGTTAAAACACAGGAGGTCTGGGTACAATGAACACTATCTGGCTGATGCATAACCCGGACTCAAGCATAACAAAATCATTCAAGGCTAAGAGGATCCAGCCTCTCTCTTCAGGACCCTTAGCCCAAAGGGTTGTTTGGTGTTTGTGTGGCCCTGACATACAAACACCCACAGCCATAAAACAAGAGGACAAGCTGACATGTCTGGAAGGGGCAAAAATACAGCACTGAAGGTCAGCTCTGCGCACGGAGGCAGGCCTGGCACTGGCTCGCTGTGGGGCGAGCCGCCCCGTATGGCTGGACGGTGTCTGGAAAGGAATGTGGTCATGAAGGGCGGGGACCTGGGAGGCAAGATTCAGATTCTTTCCTAGGCTCTTCCCCTGACTGGAAAGGCATGTGGAGTCACTCCTTGAATGGGGGTGGCAGAGAGGGCAGGGTCTGTGAAGTCCTTTGGTATGTTCCCTGGGGGGTTGGGATGGGATGCCTTGAGTTCCTTTAGAGAAAAGTGATTCCTTTTCCGAGAGGAGCCACTGTGCTTCATTCACAGCATCCTGAGGGTCTGAATCTTGGTGGATCCATGGGGAGGGAGGTCTTACTTATTTAACTGGGGAAACTGAGGCCCAAGGAGGTTAAGGAACATCTTATTGCGTCTACAGAGGGACCTGGGGCTGGAATCTCATTTCAGGGCTCCCAGTGCCAGTGCCACTACCTCGTGCTGCTTCCTGAAGCCCCTCTAGGCAGCACTGACCCTTTGAGAGCTGCCTTTGGAAGTGTTCAAACCCCATCAGTCCCCAGCCTCCAGGGCTGCCCCAAAATTAGCAGGCCACAGCAGAGCCTCCTTGTCCTTCCTACACAAAACCACCGTCCCAGGAGAGGCAGAGCAGAGACACCACACCAGCAAAGGGAATGGCTAATAGTTTGTGCTTTCCCAGGACAGTGAGGGGCTGATTTGAACGAATCGGTGTGTCCAGTCTGGGGAAGGAGGTGGAGACCTAGGAAGAGCAAACAGGAATGCCTCACCCTCCTACCACGGCCTGGTTCTGAGGGGAGTAGAGCTGGGATCTGTAGGGGGGTTTGGGAGTTAAACTGATAACCTGGAAGATTCTGGGGCGACAGAAGCCAGAGAAGCCGGCGAGGCCCACTCCCAAACTCCCGGGTAGGTTTTCTGTGAAAAGAGGCAGGGCTCGTCCCAGGGAGTGGTCGCTGAGGGTCTCACCAGGGCCTTGGAGACAAAGGACGGCGGGGGCCACGGCCGCGGGAGGGTCGGGACCGAGTGCCCCGGCCACGCCACCCGCATCTTGTGGCAAGGGGTGGGTACCTGTTGAGGAAGGCGTTGCCGAAGGCGTTGAGCTTGCGGAAGGGGCGCCGCGGGTCGACGACAAGCGCGTTGCCCGGCACCACGCCCTCGGTGGGGCCGTGCATGACGGCGATGAAGGAGTCGGTGGTGGGCTCGGGCCCGATGCGCATCCCTGGGAAGTCCTGCTCGATCAGGTGCCGGATGAAGGTGGTCTTGCCCGTGCTGTACTGGCCCACGAGGAGCACCATGGGCTTGTTGTCGAAGTCAGCGTCCTCCAGCGCGGGCGAGTGGAACTCGTGGAAGCGGTAGTACTCCTCCAGGGGCAGCAGCTTCTGCGCGTACAGCTGCCGCAGCCCCTCGGCCACCGTCTGGAAGAGCTCCGGCTCCTTCTTGCGGCGGGCATCCTTGCTGACCCAGCTGAACATGCTGTTGGAGAGGGGACTGGCTGCTGCGGGGAAGACCGGCGGCTGAGAGCTGGGCGAGGGCACAGAGCCGAGGCGGGGCCTGGCCGGCCGGCTGACTAAGGCACCAGGCGGCAGCAGTGGGGCAGGAGGCGGGGAGCGGCCCACACTGCGCAGGCGCACGACACGGCCCGCGGAGGCGCCCTCAGCCAAGTGGAGCGCTCGCCCCGCCAAGCTCCCTTTATAAGACCGGCCCTGCGATCCGGCAGGCGCCGCCGCCGCTTGAGCAGCGGGGAATGGAGAGGGGAGGAAGGAGCCCCCCCAGGCCCCGCCCCTTAGCTCCTTGCCACGTCCTCCCCTCCTCCGCCTCCCATTGACTGATTCCAAATCTCGCGAGCCCCTGGTCGGGGTGCCGTGGCAACTGCACCTGTTTCGCCCCGCCCCTCAAGGGGCTGCTCGCGGAAGTGCTGCGGTTGGAAAGGCGGGGAGCGGGCCCTCGCGCGGTGAGGTCCGGGGGCTTAGGTGCTTTCCAGTACTCGTGAGCCCCCGCACCCCGCAGGTTGGCTCCGCAAGAACCCTGTTAGACACCCTAGCTCCTTGACTACGCGCCCCACCCACAGTTGCCCTGGTGAACCGTCCTCCTCCCAGCGGCTCAGAATCACCGGAAGCATCGGAGGCCCCGGGGTCGCGGCACCTCTTCTCCTTCGCGCTTCCCTGACACACATTTCTCTCGTCCCCTCATCTTTTATCTGCTTTGCAGAGGGGGATACAAGAGAGAGAGAGGTAGCAGGGGAAGCTGAGGGAGTAGAGAATCCCAGGTGGGGTGGTGACCAGGAAAAGAAAAATGGGGAGGGAGAAGGAGCCCATGGGGAAAGTCTGACTGGCAGCAAAAGGCCTGACCTCTCCTCGGGCCGACGGGGCTGGGATTGGGAGAGGGACACAAACGGTGGAGGACATACGTGACATTTGACGTGTGGGGGTGAAGAGGCTTCCCCAGAGAGGCTGCAACTGTGGCAGGGCGGGAGGTCATAAAGAGGAAGTTGAGACCCTCTTGCCACTTGGCGTTTTGAGGAAGTGAAATCGGAAATTCCCTATGTGGGAGAAGGGAAATGGGGCAACAGTGAAATCTTGTGGGAACTTAGGGGGAAATTTAAAAACCCAAATACTTCCGCTTTCCTCTCAGGGTTACCACCAGTTATCATCTTTTACTCTGACTTATGTCCCACCATTCCTTACCAGTCCCTGGCTGTTCCACTGGGCTCATGCCCCTGCCATCATCCCTGGGCACACATATACCCCCTTGGCCGTCCAGGCTGGATCTTCAGTAGGTGATGTCAGAGCTTTAGGGATTGTGATTGTTAGGTAACCAGTATCAGAACACCAAAGTGTGGGAGGGGGGGCCCCTGGGCTCTTGGAGAGATCTAAAACGAACCTGGGAATTTGAAGGCCTGTTGTCCAATTTTCTGGCTTTTGGGAGGTGTGGAAGCCTAGAGGGCTGGGTGCCTAAAGCCGGGAAAAATGCAGTCCGGCAAGCTAAGGGGACAGAGGCAGGAACTGGATCTGAGTCAGGTGGGATCCAGAGAGAACAGAGTAGGAGGTGTGGTCACCCAGCCCTTGCAGGATCTGGCCTCTGTACCTTCTGAGGGAACAGATAAAGTTAGTTTGATTGCCTTCCCCTCTTGCTCCTCCCTGTGGAGAGCAGATATCAGCCCTGCCTGCAATCTTAGGTCCCTGACTTACTGCTTTTATTTGGGATTTCATTTAACATTCTTTTCATCAATCACAGTAAAGTGCAGAAACCATCGAGACTTTTTTTTTTTTTTTGGCATTCTCCATAAGAGGATATTGAGGCTGCTAGGCAGGGGCTGTCACCAGAGGCTGCGTGCCAATTGGTGACCAGGAGCCTCCAGGGGGCCCAGTCCAGACTTCCTGGGTCAGCCTTAGAAGCAAAGGATTTAGCTCCTACACAGTGGTATGAGGGATCCCCACCCTGGAGATGCAGTCTTTGGGTGGGTCTAGGAAAGAGCCAGGGATGGGGGGGTGGGGGAAGGGATCCTGAATGAGGTGGTTGTTCCACGTCTGAATGAGGCTACTCTGAGCCCCGCAGCACTCACACTGACCCGCCATGGTTTTCACATCTCCCCAGAGCCCTGTGTGCTGGGAAAACCCAGCGCCAGAAAACTGAAAACAACAAAATGTTCCCGGGTTATTTATAAATGAAACCCGGACCCTGTTGTTTTATATGGCCACTTGACTTCTCCACAGATCTGGAAGGACTGGAAGAAGAGCTCTCTCTCACCCTACTGAGACTCAAGTGGCCAGGAATTAGTTCCTCCAATTTCACGGAGCTGGCACCCAGGTCCTGGTCAGCTTCCTTATCTTGTTGTGCCCCTGATTGTGAAAATGTCCTAATTTTCTTTGTGTTCTTTGAGTAGGATGGTTTCTGTTTGGTGGGAAAATTTTAAAATGTGAATGAACCATTTCACTTTTTTTTTTGAGACAGAATCTCACTCGGTTGCCCAGGCTAGAGTGCTGTGGCATCAGCCTAGCTCACAGCAACCTCAAACTCCTGGGCTCAAAGGATCCTTTTGCCTCAGCCTCCCGAGTAGCTGGGACTACAGGCATGCGCCACCATGCCCGGCTAATTTTTTCTATATATTTTTAGTTCTTCAGCTAATTTCTTTCAATTTTTTTTAGTAGAGATGGGGTCTTGCTCTTGCTCAGGCTGGTTTCGAACTCCTGAGCTCAAGCAATCCTCCCACCTTGGCCTCCCATGTGCTAGGATTACAGGCATGAGCCACCTTGCCCAGCCCACCATTTCATTTTTGGTTTCTCTGCTGTTTCACTTTCCACCTGTCTACCTGGGTCCAGGGCAGACTTATGGCAGCTTCAATTTCCCTTTTGTCTCAGAAACCATGTCCATCCCCCACTCCGAGTGTTTTCTTCTTCAGTTCACAGACAACATTCATTCAGTTCCCAGCAAACACAGCCTTGGGGTGCCCCTGGCTCTCCTAGAGACCACTCTCATCCAGCAGAAAGGGGTCTCCTGCAGCCTTGCCTCCCCTGGAAGCTCAGTCATGTCATGGCCTAGTCTAGGGAAGTGTCTGCAGGGTCCCCAAAGACAACTTTAAAAAACAATAATAAAGAGGGAGGGTTTTTTCCAAATATGGCAGAAGAATCAGGCTGGGAAAAGCCATAAACACATAGGTTTCTCTCTGGGACAAGGAATGGTTTATTCTTTCCACTGAGAAAGTTTGCATATAAGCACAGATTTTTGTTCTTACAGTCATCAGACTGCAACAGATCCATTTTGCCAGAACAAGGTAAAAAACCGAGGAAATCTGTTTCTTTGCATGCCGGGATCTCCAGCCTGGCCAGAAGGGCATCATTTCCACACCGCGAGGCCATGACCTTGGGCTCAGCCTTTGGGGAGAGTTGCTGGGCTCCAGAGGCCTCTGTGGGCATCTGTCAGCCAGGACATGGCCCAGTTTGGAGGTGACAGTGTCAGGATCTTAGCCACTTTCAAATCCCACTGAGAAAAAGCCCAAGGCCCTGGGGTGTCTAGTGACTTGCTCGAGGTAACCCAGGCTGAATGAGAAGCTGGGCCTTCGGAATCTCAATACCGTGCTCCGTCCACATGCTAACCTTCAGAAGGCGTGAGGCGGGCAGGTGGAAAAGCAGAGGGAGAGAGTTTCCAGAGTCTCTTTCCCAGGTGTAGGCTAACGTGAACTCCCTGCCCTGAAGCTCACCAGCCCTCTCAAGCCCCTTTGCTGCCCTGCAGCCTGGGGGACAGGCTTGCACATTTAGCAGGCAATGTGCACATGTAACTGCATAGTGCTTGCAGAGCTGAGACTTAGAGGCCTCGGACACTTTGGTAAAAACTATAGTCAACTGTCAGGCTTTGAAATGTGTGTCTTAGTCCCAGTAGCCTCTGGCTCCACCTTGCAGAGACTGTTGGGGCAGGAGCTGCAGCTGAACACAGGGCTTAGTGTTTACCTTAAACTCATTGGGAAGCCCAGGCACCATCCTGGCCCTGCCTTGGGCCTCAGGCCTTTGCTGTAGAGAGATTGTGCATAGGAACCCCACAGGAAGTGGTTTATTATTCAGCATAAGAGCATTCTGCTTTCTACAGTGATGACATCAGAGGCTCCTTGCAGGGTGCTGGGGTCCCCCTTACCCTACACTAATGAAATGGTGGGTGTAGCCCCAATGTCCCCCAGCTTCAGCAGCCTGAGAGTACAAATGAGGTGCACAGGTGTTGCTGCCTAAGTGACAATGGTCTTAGCCCCACTCGGGTGTGGGCCACAGGCCTGCTCAGGTTCCCTCCAGGCATTTCTAGGGGTCTCTGGGCTGTGTTTCGTGTGTGCACAAAAGCAAGTCTGCCCATCTTCTGCTCTGGCTGCCTCTCCCTGGCCGTAGTCTCTCCCCCAAGTTCCCCTGTGGCTGGGGGCTGCCCTGAGCCTTACCATGGGTGGCTCGCAGTCTGGAAGCTGGAGGGTAGTTCTGTCCCCAACCATGTGTCACATTCAGCCACCGGGGCACAGAGCCCAGCCCCTCTGGCCTCTGGCCCAGTGCCCCAGCCTCTCACACCACACCTCAGGAGGGGTCAGACAGCATGCCCAAGGCCACCCTTCAGTCCCCTCTGCTGACCTGACACCTCCTTCCTCCTTACCCCAAATCAAAGTCTCTGGGCAGGTTGCTTGACATGGTCTGTGATGGTCCACACAGCTGTCCCCAGCCCACCTACTCTGCTGACAGCTATTCTCTATCTCTCTGCCCTTTTGGCCAGCCACGACATTCCTCTGATCTGCATGTTCATCTTAAATACAGAAAATGATGAAGGGTCATCTGAGAGCGGCCTGGAAGCCAGAGCCCCCACCGAGGCCTGTATCTGCCCAAGCTCCATGCCTGTTCCCAGAAGTATCCTGTTGGGCAGAAACGCAGCAGGGCCCTTCCCAGAGTTGGGGTCAGGCCTCCTCCTCCTGCTTATCTGTCCTGGCCCTCTCCCCCTTGGTTCCATGACCTCCCCCAGAAACACCTCTCTTGCCCTTTGGCCATTGTGGTAGGCAGAATTTCATGATGTCCCCAAGATCCCCCACCCTGGTGTACATGCCCAGTGTAACCCTGGGAGTGTGAATCTGATGGACTTGCTTCGTGACAGGCTGTGTTAGGTGGCATAGTCTACTTTACCCAGGGAGACTATCCTGGGGGCCCACCTGCTCTCATGTGTTCCTTGAAAGCAGAGAATTCTCTCCAGCTGGTCACTTGCAGAAAAGGAAGTCAGAGATTCAAAACACAAGAAAAATTCAACGTGTCATTGTTGGCTTGAAGATGGAGGAGACCATGTGGAAAGGAATGTGGGTAGTCTCTGAGGATAGAGAGGGCCCCCAGCAGACCTCCAGCAAGGAAATGGGGACTTCCGTCCCATAGCTGCAGGGAACTGGATTCTGCCAACCACAAGAAGGAGCTTGGAAGCAGATCCCTCTGCAGTGCCTCCAGGTGAGCACCCAGCCTGGCCAACACCTTGCTTTCAGCATCTGAGACTCCAGACAGACAACCCAGGCACACTGTGCCCAGACTTCGACCCACAGAACTGGGAGCTCTTGGGTGGGGGGTGCTTTAAACCATGAGGTTTGTGGCACTTTGTTTTATGGCAATAGAAGACAACTATAGCAATGGGGTTGTCTTTTTGTCAATCCATGGGGCCCTCGATAGGCCACACCTGGCAGCCATTAGACATGGGATGGAGAAGGAGATGGAAGGAAACTAGAGTGACTATGAAGCACCAATACCTGGGCAAGAAGATTTCAGAAGTGAATACTGTGTGACCTGGCTTGACGCACATAAAAAAGAGTAGTTCTCACTTGGCGGTGCTTTTGGCAATGTCTGGAGACATTCTTGGTAGTCACAACTTTGGGGACTACTGCTGGCATCTAGTGGGTGGAGGCCAGGGATGCTGCTCACCACCCTACAGTGCATAGGACAGCCCCCACAGCAGAGTTACCCAGGGGTTCAAGTCCTCCTGACTGTGATCTTTTAGTAAGTCATCCAAGGTCTCTGAGACCAGCTATAAAGCGGGAGACAGCAAAGGCACCTCCCTCACAGGACTCTTGAGTTACTGTGCACTCAGCACGGGGAACAGCAGAGTCGCTTACCCATGTGTCTGCAGGGAATGTCTGCAGGGCTGTGCCTGCATCGTAGGAACTGGGCAACTTTCATTTACTTTTCTATATTGCTCCAATTTTTCATAATGAACTTATTTGACTTTTTAAATTTGGGGTAAAGGGAGAAAAAGATGAGGGACGTTCTACAAAACACCTGACCTAAAGTTTTGAAAAATATCAAGGTCTTGAAAAGCAATGAAAGGCTGAGGATGGTTCCAGATTAAAGAAGACTAAAGAGACCCGCCCAGCGGATTGGAATGATCAGTGACATTTCAGAGTGGACTGCACTTCAGATAACAGCGTTGCAGCACTGCCGCCAGGCCTGAGTTTGGTAACTGAATGGTGGTTGTGTAACAGATGTCATTTTTCTTCGGAGATACATGTTGAAATATTTAAGGGTGAAGGGTTGCGTCTGATGTATCTTAGTCTCCAATGGCTCAGAAGGGGTGTGTGTGTGTGTGTGTGTATGTGTGTGTGTAGTGCACATGTGAGAAAGACACAGGAAGCAAATATTATGGCAAAATGTGAACTATCGATGGTCCACGTAAAAGGTATATGGTGTCGTCTGTCCTTTTCTTGCAGCTTTTCTAAAGATTTCATAATTGTCAGAAAAACAAAAAGGCCTATTCCCGGGAATCCTTCCTTCAGGCAGCACGTGGCCAGGTCCTACATTCACTGCCCCTGACCCAGCAGCCCCTCCTAGAGAGTCACTCTGCGCTAGAATCTGTGCTTGCGATCCTAGCAGCACCATTGCTCATGTTAACCCCAAATGCGGGGGCGACCAAAGTCCACTTGCAGCAAAGTGGAAAAATAAATGGTAGTACCTTCTCAGGACAGAGCACTGCACAGCAATGACCAGGCGAGAACAAGCCCCAGCTCCAGCAGCCAGTCACAGCCGGTGATTCCATTTATATGACAAGGACAACAGAGCCTGGCCAAATGAACACGTGCTGTTTTGGGCTGTGTACAGGGGCAGGAAGCCAGAGAAAGGTGAGGAAGTGATTTCCATCAAGCTTGGGATTGTGCTGACCTGGGGTGGGGGGTGGGGGTGGGACCTGGAAGGACACATCTGGAGGGCTCTGCAGGTTGTTACCCAGGGACTCATTGTAGAATTATACGAATATACATTATATGTTTATGTTTTATACATACAGCAGTGGTAAAGGTCACACCAGGACCCCACTTCGGGGAAGGCGAGAGCTGAACGCCTGGGACCTGGGCTGCGCTCTTGGCCCAGGACAGTGTCTAGGCCGGGCACAGCTCCCTCCCAGGTGGGCTAAAGGCTAGGCCAGTGGGGGGCTGTTCTGGAAGACTTGGCAGGGTGGGCGATGGGCCCTGCTCAGCTCGGGAGAGGTGCACGTAGCGCCACCTAGCGGTGACCGCAGGGAATAAGGCTTGCTGAAGAGCAAGCAACCCCTTCCTGTCCCTCGTACCCTAACCGCCCCCTCCCCCGGTCCCCTTTCAGCACCTTTGCCCCCCACTATTCCTTCCTCCTCTAGTGCTCACGACGTATTCCTGGGCTTCACCTCAGCAAAAGTTGAAGTCAAATTCACCTCTCCTAGGGAGCCTTTCCTGATCAAGGCCACCCAGCCCTGACCACCGCTTCCCCCATCAGCCCTTTCTTTTTGGTCCAGCAGGATTAATGTGCACGTGATCAATGCGCACATCGTTTCAGGATGCCGGGTCAGCTTCGTCAGCGTCGTCGTTTCACATATGTGTGATGTCGATGGCGGTGAGGAAGACAGTGGCTGGCATTTACTGAGGGCCTCCTGCTGGCCACGCGCGCTGCCCACTCTGCACGTGTCTGGAGCTCCCTCCCTAAACAACTTCATTCATGCACACAGTCAGTTCTTCAGTGTGCGTTTATTAAGCACCTCCTCTATGCCAGTCTCTGAGGCCACAGGAAACAAAAAGTCAGTGGCCACCACTCCCGGGGGTCCACAGGCTGGTGGGGGAAATAGCCAGGTGTTGGTGATGGGTGTGATGGGGGTGCGAACAGAGGCTGCAGAGCATCATGGGAGCCAGCGAGTAGGCAGGTGGGAAGCTGACTCCAGGGCACAGGCAGGTGTCTGAGAGGAGTGGCCCTTGGGCAGGTCTCGAGGGGGCCCAAGATGGGCTAGGGATGAGACTCAGGCTAGGGAAGATGTGCATAGGCCCAGGGCCTGCTGGGAAAAGGCCACAGGTCAGTGAAGGCCAAAGCCCCAAGTCAGAGGGAGCTCGGTCTGCCTTGCACATGGTTGGGACACGGTCTTCAAAAGCCATCTGAGACCTTTGTGGGACCACAGTGCTCCGTAGAGACAGATGGAGGAGGAACCCCAGGGAAGGGGTGGCTGCTGCCTGCCACCCCCTTCCACCCTAAGCCAGCGCTCTGGGCCGGGGGCCTAACAGCCCCAAGAGGGTCAGAATCCAGTGCCCCACCACCCAGCCAGTGTGTCTTGAACACCTACCATGCTGGAGGGGGGCGGAGAGCCAGGCCAGGGAGGATGAGTAAGTCGTGGACTTTGCTCTCAAGGAGTCTGCGAGCAGCACGAGGATAAGATAAGCACCCCTCCGCTCTGCACGGCGTGAGATAAGGTGCTGGCAGGGGAAGCAGATCCCGCAGAGCCCCAAGAGGGCCTACAAGGACGCTTCTGCACTGGGCCTTGGCAGGGGCAGATGGTGGCCCAGGTGTCGGGAGCAGCCAGGACAGCGTGAGTGAAGCCACCCGTGGAAAGGAGTGAGGGACAGTGTCTTAGAGACCAGAGTAGGGAGCCAGAAGTTTGTCCTCAGAGGGCAAACGTCCAACTTGCTTTGTGACTTTAGCAAATGCTCACCCTCTCTGAACCTGTGTCCTCATCTCCCAAACACGGTCATGACGTTACCTTGTAAGGTTGTCCAGAGGATTCCACTTGATGCGTGCAAGTGCCGAGCACACAGGAAGGCCTCAACAGCCAACTCCTGTCATTAAACAATTCGGACTTTATTCCCAGGTCTGTGTTTCTAATTTAAAAAATTTTATTTTTTAGCGGCAGAGAACTTTTTATTCAAATGAAAATTTCCCCATAACTCCATTAAATAAGAAACAGGGGGAAGTGAGGCTGTTTTGGGGAGGTCGGGGTGGGCTGGGGTTGGCCTACCCCCCGACAACCAGAGGGGGCTCCTGGGCCTTCTTTAGAATCCAAGGGCTGGAGTTGATGCTCCGCCAACCACAGCTGGGCCAGGGTAGCCTGGGAGTCAGGGCTGTGCTCCAGGGAGATGAGACGGGCAAGAGAGAGGAGAGAGGGGCACGCAGAGGGGACGCTGGCTCAGGGCCCCTGTCCTTGGTGGGGGGCTCTAGCACAAAGCCTGGAGCCCAGAGCACTTGGCACCCCTTGGCCACACTGCATGTCGGTGGGTGCTTCCTTGGGGGGCAAGACGGAGGCTCAGGATCTGTCAGCAAATGTGTACTGTGCACACACCTGGGCTCTACCTGGGCTGGGGGCTGAGCGTGCAGGCAGTGGGGAGGACGGAGACATAGCCCAGAACAGCAATGGGCTCGGCGAGTGCCCTGCTCAAGAGCAGCACAGGGCGCTGGGGGTGCCCAGGCTGGCACTTAGAATCAAGTGAGCTGTGAGGAGGCTTCCTAGAGGCAGTAAATGCTTGGGCAGAGCTTGAAATGGTTAGTAAGTGCGAGTGTGGCAGAGGAGCTGGGAAGGGTGCTCCAGCCGGAGGACACAGCATGGGCAGAGCACAGAGGCATGCCACGCTCAGGCAGCATGGGCGGGACTAAAGCATCAGGCTCACAAAAGGGGAAATGGGAAGGTGGAAATGAGACAAAGTTGGGGCCTTGAGTGCTGCTCTAGGGTAGCAAGGTCTTCGCTGACCATTGGACACCCCCAGCCCCGCCCCTGTCCCGTAGGTCCTGGTGGCTGGCATTGAGGCGAACATACCTATGACCTACGGAATTGGCAGCCAGAGGGGAGACAAGAGCACTGGCTGTCAATTCATAGGTCAGAGCCCTGTGCACTCGGTCTTGGCAGCCCGCCGGCAGCCCACCTCCACGCTTTGCCATGCTGGGCCTGGGAGCACCGCCAAGGAGGTCCCTGCTGGTTTGCTGGGTGGCGGCTGCCTCTCCTCCTTCGTGGGTACAGGTCCCCACCCCAGATAACAGCAGCCCCACTGGAACCAGCGGGCACTTCCACATGGAGTTGCTGTTACAGGGGGTGGGAGCCAATTGGAGGCCTGGGCCCTGCCTGCCTGGCCTGTCCCCCGGGCAGGGTTCTGGGGAGTACCCCACGCCCACCCCCTTGGGCCCCTGGTCCATGGTCTTTTTATTGAGGCTCCTTATCATCTGGGGCCCACACCCGGCGCCCCGTATGATGCCAGCACTCCTTCCTGGGCGAAGTCCAGGCTCAACCCCGACTCTGCCTCATAAAGCCAGGAGCGGCTCAGATTTATGACTCCTGGGCAGTCTTTGCCCACTCTGACACCCCCGCACCCTCTGTCCCCAAGTTCTTTTGTTTCCTCATTTCTTTCCCGACCAGAGCTGGGCCTCAGTTTCAGGTTTGGCCACTGTGGCCTCCACCCTCTGCCCTTTGTCCACCCTCCCTGCCATAGCCATGGGGCAGAGGGACAGCACAGGACAGCTGGGCATCTCTCAGTCTCCAGAGACTTCCGAATGCCCAGTTTCATGCGGATGGCCCCGTACGGGAAGCTGGAGACAGGACCGAGAGAGAAGGGGGTTGGAGGGGCTGGAGAGGAAGAGATGAGAGGAGCAGGCAGGGAGCAGGGAAAGGACAGAGAAAACAGGGACAGAGAATGGCGAGGTGGAGGAGAAAGGTGGATGACAGGGAACTTGAAAAGATGCTGATGCACAAACCTGCCAGCAGCACGTCAAGAGCAGAGCTATGAGCAGCCGCCCATCTGGAAGGACAGTCAGTACCTCAGTGGCCTGAAAGCCAGCAGGGGCCTGGGAGCTGGGTGACCTTGAGCCAGTAGCTTAACCTCTCTGAACTACTGCTGGTTCCTCACATACGAGTCAGGACTTGTGAGCCGTCCTCCACACTGGCCTGGGCCAGGGAGAGCCACCCACTCTGGGACCCTTGTGTTCGTCTCCACTGTGGGGAGAGAAAGGAGCTGCTGACCAGGGTCCCTGCGCGGGCCCTGGGTTCCGGGGAGCAGACCTTTCTCCCGCGAAGTACGTTCTTATCCCTTCCCAGATAGGCTTCAGCGACAGGAGCCAGTGCCAGTCCAGCAGAGACCCAGTGGGCATTTTGGGAAACTCCACAGCTTCTGGAGAGGAAAGGGAGCTTCTAGAACAAAGTTGCGCCATGTCCCCCTTTGCCAGCATTGGAAACAGGCCCAGAGAGGCAGAGGAGGCTGACCAAGGTCACAGAGCGGGGCCCTGGGGTCTGTGCTGCCCTGACAATCTCCCTAAGGTGGTGTCCTCCCTCTTGGGATGTAGTCTGGATGGGATGAGGGAGCCCAGGCAAGAATCCTTCTGCATGGGGAGACAGGCTTGCGAAGGAAGACACCACGGCCGGTGACCACCCCCTCCCCAAGCCCAGCCGCCCCTCCCACAGAGGCCCGTTCCGTGCGGTGCAGGGTCCAAGTGCCCAGGCCTGGCGGAGGCAGTGCCCGATCTGGAATCCCGGCTCCACAGAGCTGATGCTCCTCCAGCTGTCCCCCCCATAGGTGGCGACCAAGGCACAGAGCAGGAAGGAGCCTCCCAGAGTCACCCAGTAGCTGCCCAGATCCCTTCTCTCTTCCTCAGAAGGGCTGGTGGCCCTGCAGAAACGTGCCTGGGCTCAGGAGCGTCCTGGGGAAGTGGGTGCTGCAGGGGTCCTACCACAGTGAAATCTCTTACCTGGGCACCTGGCTGGCCCTCGGGACACAAGGAGGAAGTGGGGACGCCCTGGGCCCAGCGCCTTTTGAGCCGTTGGCCCAGCCCCTGGTGGCAGTTAATGATTATCCCACCACAGTCAATACTGATCACAAGTGTGGTCCGAAGGGCAGGAAACCCTGGACTGTGCCCGGGGAAGGGTGGGGCAGGCTCAGGAAGCATCAGGCCGAGCCCCACCTGCCCCTCCTGGCAGCATCAGCCCCCAGCGTCTCCCTTGCTCCACCTCTTGTACTCAGCCTGTTGCCCCAGGTGGCTCTGGGCGGCTAGGACCCTGGGTCCCCCAGGACAGTGTCTGCCTGTTCCTGGTGCCCAGACCTCCCTCACTGCAGAGGGGTCACAGACAGGGAGCTGGCCGGGGCTACTTTGCCAGTCCGAGAGGTCTGCAGATGAACTCAGCAAGGTGAGGGTTCTCTAGCTCTGATTTCTAACCTGAGCCTCAGTTTCCCTACAGGCCCACCCACCACTGTGAGCGCTACTGGGAGCAACTCCTTCCTTACTCCAAGCAACAAGGTGTGTGGGGGGGGAGCAGACATTTTCCTGACCCCATGTAAAGTTCTGTGCAGTGCCAGTTGGACCCCTCTGACCACAGTGCTGTCCCAGCGTCCCCTGCCTCCAAGGCTTGGAGCTGCAACCCCAGGGCAGAAGCCTGGTCACCCCAAAAACCTTCTGCTAGGGATGGTGGGAGCAGCCTCCAGAGGGCTCAGAGCTCAGCGTTCTAGGAGTGGCCTCAGGTGACACTCTGGGTCCCTGGGTCAGCCATGAAGGGACCATCAGGAGGCACCAAGGCTCAGAGACCCAGGATGTTGCCTCAGGTCTCAGCCAGGCATCCCCCACAGCCCCGCCATTTGCCCAGGCTCCCAAATCAGGCAGGACCCAGGGATCTTGTAGTGATAGAGCCAAGAAATATGGTCTGGGCAAGGTGGGCACCAACGGCCATTCCTGCCTCCCTGGCGGCCCCAAGCAGCTCCTGGCGCATCACAAGTGGGACAGGGTGGTAGCCCCCTGGGAGGGCAATGAGGCAGAGTCCAGGGCCAAGGGAGGGAACCGCAGGGCTGGCTTAGAGGCCATGGGGCTGGGGGGCCTGAGTCCCTGCACCAGGACCTACTGGGCAAGGCTGGGAGGTGCAGTGACCCCTGGTGGTGACATGCAGGTGCTGGGTGC
Organism: Indri indri; assembly: GCA_004363605.1. NCBI lineage: Eukaryota > Metazoa > Chordata > Mammalia > Primates > Indriidae > Indri > Indri indri. Next base: position 44,265 of record RJWJ010006383.1, on the reverse strand, counting down.
AGAGGTGGGATCTGGGCAGGAGCCAAGGTCAGGCTGAGGCTGGGGCTGACAGGGGCTGTCTAGGTACACAGGACCTGAGAGGGGGCTGGCGGTGGGCACAGTTTATTCCACTTCATGCAGACACTGACCCACACACTCATGGAGTTTAAAAATAATACATCGAACCACACGGTGTCTGTCTCCCCCCCTCCCCCAGAGACATAGAAAGACACTTGGCTGAGTGGGGTTGGGGTCCGAGGGTCCGAGGGTCCGAAAGCCTCCGTCCTGGGACAAGGCAGCAGTGTGGGCCCAGGTGGGAGGGACAGGCAATGTCCTCTCCCCAGAGGAAAAGTGCAGAGACAGGGCCAAGGCCCCAAGGCAGGGTGGGCCCCTCTCCCAGCGGATTGGCACTGGCAGGCCGGGAAGGTATCCGTCACAGTGGCCATCCCCTGAAGGGCTGGGCCTAGCCCAGCCGTGAGTCAGAGCTCTTGGGAGGCTCAGGAGCTGGTGGCACCGGCCCGAGCACGGCGGGCAGGCAAGTGGTGGGCGGGCAGCGCTCCTTTGGGCCTCGGATGCCCCGTGCTCAGTCCTGGGCCTCCTCTGTGCGCCACTTGAGGGCATGGTCCTTGTGGGCGTCAGGGAGGATCTGGTTGCGCATCCCCCCGAGCAGGTTAGATGTGGCTTCCGTGGCTAGGATGAGTGGCTTCACCACTGTTGGGGGCAGCTGGCGGATCACACCCCCCACGGCACCCGTCAGCCCCTTCTGTTCATGACCCCGAGATGCCACGTCACAGATGGTCTGAGCTGTGTCCAGGATGCCCTGTGGAGGTCAGAGGTCAGTGTGACGGGCTGAGTGAGAAGATGGGTGTGGGACGACTGGAGCAGGGTGGCGCCCTCATTACCTCTCGGACTGTGTCATAGGCCTTGGCCACTCCCTCCCGGAGGTCAGCGGGCTGCTGGCCCTTGCGCAGCTTTCTCGCAGAGCGCTTGTCCTGCAGGGAGCGGGAGACGGGTGCCGTCGGGGACAGGATGTCATACACCGTCTCAGCTGTGGCCTGAAGGACACGAGAGCACTGGAGGAGGAGAGCCAGCCTGGGCGGACAGCCTGGCCCCCAGGCCCCCCCAGGCAGCCCAGGGACCCTGTCAGCACTCAGGCGCACCCACGGCCAGCACCTCCTCTCACTCCTCCTCCCCTTCCTGGGCTCCCGCCATCCAGGTTAGGGCATTTCAGGCAGAGCACATGACTCCCGAGGGGACTTTCCTAATGTCTTCTCAAACCCAAGCCCTCCTCCTGCTGACCACATGCGGGCTCCTGTGGCTGCCACAGATGCAGCTCGCCTGAGACTGTTCCCTGCCAGTACAGACCTGAGTCCCCCACTCCGCCCCCCACCACGCTCCATCAGTGAGCCCAGCGCCTGTCCCTCTGCCCCTGCGTCCCTCGCCCAGCATCACTCTTTCCCACCCAGTCGACACCCCTGGGAGCTCAAGTGCTTGCTTATCCCTCCTGCCTCCTCTCTCGAGACCCCCGCAATCCCCTGGGGTCTGAGCCTGCAGGTCCCGGAACACACCCAGCTCCCCTGGCGCCTGCACATGCGTCCCCTGCCTACACAGAGCTCATCCCACAGCCTGCAGTGGCTCTCAGGACTCTCCCTCACAGGCCAGCCCCCCTGCTTCCCCAGGGGTCCCTCCGCACCTATAGAAGTCCGTGGCCCGAATGAATCAGGGCCAGTCTCTGGCCCTCAGTGGGTTAGTCTGTAAACACAGCCACCCCCACCTCTTTCAAGACATGCCACGAGCATGAAGACACAGTGGGCTCTGCAGGCCTGGGGTGCACTCACCCGCCCTGCACAGGAGCCACCGGGGGCCCCAGGTGAGTCACTTAGCCTCCACTTTTTGTGATCGTTTCTCTATAAAATGAGGCTGCAAGACCCAGACAGTCCACTCAGTAGAGCTTTGAGGGCAGAAATGGAGAGCCGTGGGGCAGAGGGCCCCACCCCCGCACGGTGCTGCACAACCAGGACATGGGGCACCCACTCACCTGGATGGCCTGCACCAACCGGTTGCTAAGTTCCAGGGCGGCAGAGGCCGTGGACGAGCCAAAGGAGGCAGCCCCTCGCTGCAGCCCCCTCATGAGGCGCCCGTCCTTCCTGTACTGCTCGATGGGCAGCCACAGTAGGTCCCGGAACCCTTGGACTGGGGCGACGGGATTGTCAGAGACGTCCAAGGCTGCCCTGCCCCGACCACCCCTGCTGGGGACCTCCTCCTCCTATTCCCACGGCAGCTTCTAGGCTGCCCAAGGTTAAGGGCAATTCCAAGGGCCTCCAAACCCAGACACTCACAGAGCTGGACAACCGAGTGCATGGGGCCCACGCCTCCCAGCAGGCCGGGCAGCTGGTTCTTGCGGATATCTTGTAGCCACTCGTTGAGAGCATAGCCCAGCACCTTGTCCACACCAAGAAGCCTGGGGCGGCCGTGGGGAGAGGCGAGGAGGGGAAGGTGGGGAAGAGCCACACATTGAGATCAGGGGCCAGGAGGACCGAGTACCCCGTGGCAAGTGCAGTGAACACCCCAACCCTCTCTGTGGTCCCACCCAGCTGTGAGCGGAGGCATGACTGTGCCCATTTTACAGAGAAACTGAGGGCCTGAAAGGGGTGATGACTTGGCCAAGGCTACACAACCAGTCAGGAATAGAGCAAAGGGAAAACAGAGGACCCCGGAGAGAGGCTGGAGTGCTGGGGGCTCACCCGTGCCGGCAGCAGAGCCGCTTTAGCTTCAGCTCAGAGCAGTTGAGCTGGGCCAGGCCAATGAGGAGGCCAGCGAAAGTGCCCTGGGGGTGGGAGGGGGTCCAGGTTGACATGAGGGGACTCAGGGAGCTGGCCAGCCCACAGGAGCCACTGGAGACCCACTTGGCAGTTGATGGCACCCAAATGCAAAACCTGGCCCCCAGAGAGACTAGGCCATAGCTGAGCAGAACTGGGACCCCGCGGAGAGTCCGGCCCGCATGGCCATCCTGCTTGACAGCCTGACTCACCACCTGGTCCATGGTGACATGCTTGCCATGGTAATCCAGCCAGATGGGCACCTCAGATGTGAAGCGGAATTCCCTGGGCGGAGGAGCAGGGAGAAGGGTCCTTTGGAACTGGCCCGGCCCCTGCAGTCTGGCCCAGGGCCCCGGCCCGCAGCCTACCTGAAGTAGATGGGCTGCTGATCAGCACGGGATGAGCCGTATCCACTGCCTGTGGCTTCCTGCGAGCCCTCGGGCCGCCCTTCCTGGGGGCTGCTGGGCTGGACTCGGGTCTCAGGGTGAGCTAGAGGTGGGGAGGTCACAGATTGGAGATGGAGCCAGGGACGGCCAGGAGCGGGGCGGCCCTGGGAGGCGGGAGGCCTGGACCCTCCCCTCCACGGCCCAGTCTCTCACCCTCAACAGAGGTGTCCCCTGGGACCATGGGGTTGATGCCGGCTGCCAGGCTGGTGAAGAAGTCCTTGAGGAAGAAGAGGGCATCCTGCAGGGGTGAGTTCGGGGAATGGGTCAGACTCAGAGGCCCAGAGAGTGGGGGTCACTTTGGGCTCTGTCCTCCCCTGGCCCACTCACCTGGTCCACGTTGAGGCGCAGCGGCATCAGTGAGACGCGCAGACAGCACTCAGGCCCGCCCAGGTTGGTGGTGGGGGCCACGTGCAGCGCTTTGATGGTGAGCTGGGGGCAGAGGGCAAGCTTGGTGCTCGCTGGGCCTCTGGGCCCTGTTTCCTGACAGCTCGCCCAGGCAGCCTCGCCCCATACATGCTGTTCCCTTTGCTGAGACCTGCCCCCACCACCTCCACCCTCCTCCCAGGCCCACAAACTGGGGGTGTGTGTGTATGAAGATGAGTCCTCGATGGTCCTGTTCCCTGCCCCACGGTGGGTGGCGGGGCTGCCATACCATGTTTGAGTGGGCACGCCGCGGCATCCGCTCGCTCGTGTGCAGGTACAGGAACTTGTTGATCTGGGAGGAGGCAAGCCGGTCTCGGACCTCAAGCTCCTGCACGATGAACACCTGGCGGGACAGCGGCCGCTCCTCCAGCTCTTGGCCGGGGGCCGCGAGGCCTGTGGCTGGCTCCGGTGGGTACACCTCATGTTGGAAGCTAACCTGTGGGGTGGACGGAGGCCTGAGCAGAGCAGACAGGGCCCCAGCCGGGGGCAAGGGGCTCCAGGCTCCTTCTCTCCCACTGACCCTTCCCGAGCCCGCCTCCACCTGAGCCCCACACCACCCGGCCAACCCACTGAACTCACAACCTCCTCCGAATCCTCCTGCCCCCTTCCTCACAGCCCTTGACACGCTTAAGTGGCATCTGCCTGCCCCGTCACCGGAAGCACAGACCTTGGCTCTGCCCTCGCCCTCCAACCCCTCCATCGCCAAGGCCTCCTCAAACACCCACTCCCTCTGCACGTCACAGCCACAGCTGCCGTCTCCCCACTCCCCCAGATGGACGCTGTCCTCTCCAACCCGTTCTCCCCACACCCACAGGGATCATCGTGTAGGGTACGATGCCCACTCCTCGCCTCGGCCTGGCAGGGACCGGCCTCTCCCCCCAGACCTGCCGTGGCCCTTGCGGGAGGTGCCTGCGGCGCCGGCCTCTCTGTCCCTCCAACAGCCCAGGCCTGTCTGGTCTCAGGACTTTGCCCTGCTGCTCCCTGTCCCCACACAGCCGCTGCTCCCCATCAGGTCTCAGAGGCCCCGGCCACTGCTCTGAAGCTCCTCTCTCCTCTGAGTCCTCTCAGCACAGCCCCTGCTCCCAACAGCCGTGTGCTCCTCCGTCGTCTTCCTCCAGCGGTTCCTTGGGAAGCCCAGCACTGGCCTGGGCCTCTCCCAGTCAGTGGGACCTGCCCCTGCACCATTTCTCAGGCCAGAACCCTCCAGACCTCTCTGTACCTCACACGTCCAACCCAGTGCCCAACCCGGGTCTTCCCACCACCCAATCCCTGCAGAACCTGCCCACTCTCACCAGCCCCGCTGCTAGGCCCTGCGGCCCCATCACCTCGCCCTGGCTGATGCAGTGCCCCGCACCCCCAAGGCAGCCTCTCCTCAAAACCCCCCAGGGGCTCCTGTCTCTAGTGAGAACTGGGTCTCCAGCTGTGCCAGGCCTTCAGCTGTTCCTGGAAGACGTCAGAACACTCCAACTTGCAGCTTTCCTGCTGTCCCCTCTGTCTGAAAACCTCTTTCCCACTCACATTCTCACTCGCGCAGGTCTTTGTTCAAGTGGCACCTTTTCAAGAGGACTGTCCAGACCCTCCCCAGCACACCTGTGCCCCCCGGACAACTCCCCTGAGCACCGTTCACCATCTGACGCGCTACATAGATCCTGGTGTTGGCCTGGCTCCCTCCGCAGGGGTTCTGTCTGCCTCGTTTGTCGCTACAGGCAGCATCTAGGACAGCATCTAGCCTGTGCGCAGTGTGATGGACGCCCCCGCCCGCGCTCACCTTGCTGAGCTGGATCTCCATGAGGACGTGGTGCTGCCGCCCGCTGCCCCCCTGCGTGCGCCAGGAGTTCTGGGGCCGGTTGGGGCCAGAGCAGCGGGAAGGGGAGGCCCTGGGGCCTGTGAGGCCAACTCTTGCCCTGGAAAGCAGGACGGGGGACAAGCTGACTCAGAGGAACCTCTTCTCTTCCCCTTCCTCAGAGCAAGCTTTTAGCTGGGGGCAAGACACCCTCTGCGGTCTCAGTCCTGGGAGGCCGGGGGCGCAGGGCAGGATGAGGAAGCTGACCCATGAGCAGTGGCTGGGCTCAAGGTGACCCGCTGCTGAAAGTCAGAGCTGGACCAAGCCTGGGCCCCTGTCCCGCCTCCCACCACCTGCACCCTTCCCTCCTCACCTGTGGCCGGGGTGGGGGCCAAAGTCTCGGCCACCATAGAGGTGCCAGATGAGGGAGACCTCACGCAGCACCACGCGACTGCTGGGCACTGGGAAGTGGGCGGGTGCCCGCAGCAGGTCTGTGCTGCCCAGCGGCCGTGAGAAGTGTCCATCTCGCACGACGATGGGCCCGGGATGTAGCTGTGTCACCACAGGCTCCCCATCTCGGGGCTGCCGGGAGGAGGCCAGGCTAAGATCTGCGGCACAGGTGCTTCCCCAGTGTAGCTGCCCCCACCCAGCTCCTCTGTTTCTCCCCATTCTCACATCTCCCCGCTCCCCGTTTTTGATAAATAATGACCCTCTTGGGCTACCACGCCCAGAGCCTGTGTCTGAGTGGCCTGTCCAGGGGGCGCCTGAGAACCCCTTTCTTCCGCCAGCCCTGTCGCCCTGGGACCTCAGTGAGTTCGGATATTTCCACTGGCCCCTGTAGCTAAACGGTTCTCCTCCCCTCTTGCTAACCACCCTCTCCCCTTCCTCCATTCCCTTGAAAGTCCCAGTCCTTCTGCACGGGACGCCGGGCCTCCTCTTCCTCTGGAAATCCATCTACTCCATCAAAGCCCAGAGTCAGGAGGCATGGACCCAGCACCCCTCCCAGGCGACAGTGACTGCCTCCTGCCTGCTTCTCTCACTGCAAAAGCTCCAGAAGAGCCAGGCAACCACCACTGAGCCCAAACAGCCGCCCGAGGGTAACAAACTGGGCCCCCAGCACATACCGGGATGCCCAGGCCAGGAGCATCAAGGATGCAGAACTCGTCACTGTCAAGAGTGTCTCCGTCCCCCTCCTCTTCCTTTTCCTCTTCCTGAGACTCAAAGCAGGAGCCTAAGCTGCCAGTGGAGCCCCTGGCAGGGGGTAAAAGAGGCTGGGCCCCACTCCCTTCACCTGGGAACAGGTAGACCGAGACGGGTGAGGCCTGAGGGAGGGGGCCACCTATAGGAAGGAGAGGCCAGTTTGGAGAGACGTCCACTGTGGGTGCCTGATCATGTTGGCTGTCCCCAAGGCACCTCCAACCCCACCTGAAGGCTGGGCCAGCTCCCGCAGGCTGCGCTCCGTGTCTAAGAGGGCGTCGGCCAGATCCCGTTGGTTGATGAGGGCCGTTTCCACTGGGGGGCATGAGGGCAAGGAGGCAGGGCTCTCGGAGAGCTGGGCCATGCATGGGAGTGACAGATGAGTGACAGGAGGGGAGGAGGCCCCAGGGGCTCCTCCAACCCCAGCTCTCCCCATCCCCAGGGCCGCGGCAGGGGGGGCCTGGCCGAGCTCTGGCAGCCTGTGTGGCCAGGCCTCACCTGTACCTTCTGGCCGGCGATCTCCGTGGGGCTGGGGGGCCGGGCTGGGGGGTGCAGGTCACCCGCGCTCATTACATACTGCAGCAGGTTGACCAGCAGGGCACAGGAGTCGGCACAGCTATGTACGTGCACCACGTTGTTGGAGCAGCGCAGCTCAAACAGCGGCTGGCTCTGGGAGCAGGCGGGGCAGCATCAGCACAGGCCCCACAGACCAGGGGCTGCCTGCCCTCCCTGGGAGGGTACCACACTGTCCCCACACAGGTGGAACCTGGATGGGTCTGCCCCAGGGCAGGCAGCCCGCTCAGAAACCCCACCGAGCAGGTGAGCAAACAGCCCAGAGAGTGACAGGGCCTGGCCCAGGGCTCCGCTGGGAGGCAGGAGTGTGCCCCTCCCCCACACCTCAGGAAGGGCTTTGCACACCCAGTTTCCTATGCCCCTCGCCTCAGCCCAGTGAGGCAGGGCCTGTTACCTCCATTTCACAGATGAGGAAACTGGGCACCCACAGAGGCTGTCTGACTCTGAGGCCCTGCTTCTGCCCTGGCCGCAGCTGCCCTCTGGTGGCCAGGGCTAAAACCCATTCTGTTCATTCATTCAGTGAACACCAAGGGATACCCCCAAGGGGCACCAACCACAGCCCAGAGGGGAAGGCAGGCACGCACTGTGACCAGAGCCCAAGCGGGGAGCAGGTTCATGGGGGCAGGCAACCACTGAAGCCTCCCTTCGCCCCTGCACCCACTCTGGCTCTGGGGACTCTGGGTGGCAGCCACTTACCAGTTTGCCCTCAGTGCTCCCTTTCCAGGTTTTGATCACAAGCTCCAGGAGGTCAACATCCAAGACACAGACATAATCTGAAGCAGGAGGTGGGAGAAAGGTCCCTATTGCCTCCTGCCACCCAGCCCTTACCCACCCACAGAGGGAAGGATCGGGTCCATCAGGGGTAGCCCTCGCTGTGTGCACATGTGTGGGGTAGCTAGGAATTGCTCTGTGTGTGGCTGGGGACCGTGCACCCTCAGAAGGAAGGGAGCCCAGTCCAGGCCCTGCCCACCTCGCCGCAGGTCCAGGGTCTCCACCTCACACTTGTCGGACAGGTACAAGGCAGAGTCGTCAAGGATGAACCTGGTGGGGGACGGGGCTGAGAAGGGCCCAGGAGCCACTGCAGGCGGCAGCTCCACGGGAAACGGACGGGGATAGGGCTCCCAGAGGCCAGCGGTGGGCGCCCAGGCCCACAAGAGGGGGCATCGGGGGGCCCTCTACTGCCTCGGTGTTCTCATCTGCACAATGAGAGCAGGTCTGCTTGCCATGCGCAGGCCCTGCGGCTCTCGGTACTGCCAGCTCCACCACCTCCTGTGGGTCTCACCTCACTTGGGTCTCACAACAGTCCTGGGAGGGGATGTCCTGTTCTCCCCCTACAGCGTTTGTTAGTCTTTAAAAATAAATTCTTGTTTTAACAGTAATATAATAAAAACTCCTTCAAGATATTTTAGAATAATAAGAAAGAAAGTGAAAACTACCCATAATCACTAATCCCCAATTCTGAGAAAACCACCCTACACATCTCCTTCCAATCTTTTCTGTGCAGCCACACAGAGATATATAAATACACCTTCATAAACATATTTTTAAAACACATATAGCTTTGTATCCAATTTTTTTCAGTAAACATTGTACTATGGCATTTTCTTATGTTTTAAAGTTATTCTCCAACTTGACTTTAATGGCTGCACGGTCACGTACCCATTGGGTGGGCCATATTTATTTCCTCAGGTTGTAATTTGGAGGCAGATCATAAGTTTGACTGTTTTAAATTATACCACAGAAGCATTATGTTCCACCTCTCTTATCCTTACATCTTTAGGACAACCCCCAGAGGTCAGAGAGCACAATTGCCTTTTTTTTTTTTGAGACAGTCTCTGTTGCCCGGGCTAGAGTGCTGTGGCATCAGCCTAGCTCACAGCAACCTCAAACTCCTGGGCTCAAGCAATCCTTCTGCCTCAACCTCCCAGGTAGCTGGGGCTACAGGCTGACACCACCACACCCCGCTAATTTTTCTATTTTTCAGTTAGGATGGGGTCTCACTGTTGCTCAGGCTGGTCTTGAACTCCTAATCTCAAGCGATCCTCCTGCCTCAGCCTCCCAAAATGCTAGCATTACAGGCATGAGCCACCAGGCCTGGCCTACAAATGCTTTTAAGGCTCTGACTTAGAGGGTCCAACTCCCTCGGGAGCATGGAAACAATTCACATTCCTGAGAATGGGATCATCACCCCAAATGTACAGAAAGACTGAGAGAGGCCAAAGGAGACACAGCAGGTGGCAGGTGCAGCCCAGCCAGGGGTGGTTGGACCGGGAGCATAGGGGCAGCCTGCATACCTGAGCAAAAAGGTGGAGGTGTCCATGATGATGTTGCTGGAGAGGGTAAAGGTCTCTGCGGTGAGGAGGACACGCACAGGGAGATAGAGTGGCCTGGGGGTCATACTTGGGCTGTGGCAGGCTCCTTACACCTGAGAGCCTGCCCCTGTCCCCAGCCCCTAGCCCACCCAGGCAGGGTACCTGTAATCCACAGCACAGGAGAACAGGTGCGTGTGCAGGATGGTGATGACGGTTGGGGGCAGGTAACCCAGCACGGGGTCATCCAGCACATCTAAGAAGTCCAACAGCTTCAGAGGCCAGAGGGGGGGCGGGCAGTGAGGGCAAGGTGGCCTCTTCTCTCCTTTCACCCCTCTCTGTCCCCACCCCCATTTGGCACCCCACCTGCTGCCCATCAGTCGTCCACCCCACCCCTTGCCCAGGAGCTCCAGCCAAGGTCAGCTCTGGCCGAGCCCATTCTCCTCCCACCTGCCTGCCCAAACCAGAAGTCCAACCTCACTAGGCCATGTGACTTCCCAGACCATACTTGCTCTCACCTGATAGTGCCAGCTCTGTTTGGGCAGGGCCATGCAGTGGCGCAGGGTGGCTTTGTGCAGCCGCAGTGTCACCAGGAACTCCTGAGGGTGGGAGCACAGTGAGGGCAGTGGGGAGCCCAGCCCCATCACGCGCCAAGGAGGCAGTGCCCAGCCAGGCAGGCGGGTGGCAAGTAGGGAGCTATACCTTCACGTTTTTCTGGGGGTCCAGGTGGATGCGCACAGCAGTGGACAGCATGTGGGCGTCCTGGCCCTTGCGGCCCGAGGCTCCCTGCTCAGTCACCCCTTCTTCTGATGGGTAGATGGTTGGGGACAGCTGGGCCGGGGGTGCAAAGCTGGGCAGTTCCAGGTGACTGGGCAGCATGTAGTTATCCACAGCCGCTGGGGAGGGATACTGTGGGCCCTCTGCCAAGCCAACTGGCTACCCGCTCCACCAGGGCCCATGTCCCTCCTGAAAGCCCGCCACCCCTGACCCTAGATACCCAGTAGCAACCAGCCCCCAGTCCCCACACCTCGGTGATAGAGCGTTGCCTTTTCGGCTTCCAGGCAGAAGTAGCCGAGCCCGGGCTGGCCACGGTACTGGGAGACGCTGAAGATGGTGCCCTGCTCCACGTCCAGCACCAGCTCCCCGTGCGCAGCCTCCAGCCGCCTCCCGCCCTCGTCCTGCAGACGGAGCACACGGCCTGGCTTCACCAGCTGCGCCGCCCCGGCCTCGGCGGGGTCAGCTCTAGCTTCTACCACAGCCCTCTCTGACCTTCTGCTCTCCACGTCCCCAACCTGGGGCTGGGGCTCACGTGCCCAGGGCTGCCCTCACCTTGGTCTCACAGAGGGCTGTGATCCGACCCTTCAGCACTGTCACCGACGTAGAGAAGGTACTCTTGGAGCGAGGACTTAAGGGCTCAGGGGCAGGGGGCTGGGGGGCGCCTGATGCCCCCACTGAGAAGAAGTGGGCATCCTCCTCATCTGAGTCTGAGTCTGGGGCGAGATCAAAGCAGCCAGGTGGGAAGGAGAGCTGGGAGGGCTGGCCCAGTGCTGCCCCGATCTGGGGGTTCTCCCTCCAGCCCTGCCGGAGCACCCCTCATACCCAGCTTGAAGGCTGACTTGCACATCTTGAAGTTGTCGTGCCATGAGCCGGAGGGACCGGCGCACCCCGGGGGCTGAGCATGGAGCTCAGGGGTGGGAAGCAGGTCCGCAGGCTCCCACATGAGCAGGTCATTGTTGATCCTGAGACGGGCGGACAGACGGCAGAGGTGAGGGAGGCCTGGGCCCGGCCGCTCGCCCAGCCCGCCCTGCCCCATGTCTCCACCTGTTGTAGATGCTCTCATAGACCTCCTTGCTGGGCAGAAAAACATGGGCACTGGGCAGCATCACTTCCAGGCTATACTGGGACAGTGTCAGGGTCCGGCTCTGGAACGTCCTCATCTCCTCAGGGTCTCCCGGGATCACCATCTAGACAGGGTGAGGGAGAAAGGGAACCCCAGCAGGAGAGTCATCTTAGCGGTGCCTGGGCCATCTCTGGCCTGAGTCCTGACCACCCATCATTCGCTCGTTCATAGGAGCCCTTCTCTGCTGGGCTGTGCGGTGGCCATCTGGGATGCGACGCCGCCGGCACGCCAGCCCTGTTCTAAGGGTTTCACATATGTTAACTCCTTTAATCCTCATGACAGGCCTAGGAGACAGAGGCCACTGTGCCCACTTCCCAGGGGAGGAAACTCATCTGTAGGTAATTCTCCAAGAGGTTAGATAACTCTCCAAGTGACATAGCCACTGAGGGGCAGAGCCTGGATTTGAACCCAGGCAGTTTGGCTCCAGAGGCCAGGCCCTCAAGTGTCTCTCCCTCAGCTCCCACCATCTTCAGAGAAGAGGATCCTGAGGCCCAAGTATGCACTGCTGAGAAACAGCTGAGGTGGGATGGGGTCCTGATTTTCCCAGATGAGGACCACGCTCCCCCAAGGGCCTGCCCTCCCAGTGCATTTCACTCCCCGCCCTGTGAGCAGAGAGCGATGCCTCAGATGCCCTTATTGGCTGGAAATACTGACAGACACAGAATCTTCACCAGTGTTGGGTCACATCATACCCACCCCAGGTGGTTTTGTCACCCTGGCCCACAGCCACACAGGCGGCTCCCACGGTAGAACCCGGGGGATGAGAGGGAGTCCTGGGAAGGTGGGGCCGGGCCTCACCTCCTCCGTCTCGTACATGGTCCTCTTAGAGGAGAAAGGCGAGGGCTCAGGCTCCCGAAGCTCACACGGACTCTCCGCCGACATCTCCAGCTCCTCTCCCTTCTCTGGGACCACCTCCCACTGTATGCTGCTGGACTGGGGGTTCAGGGTCACCACTACCCTGCCAGAGCACAGGCCTATCAGTGGCCTGCAGGGTGCCCAGCACCGGGTCCCAAGCTGGCCCCTGGCCACCCCTAGTAGCAGAACCCTCCTCTTCTGAGGCCCCTTCCAGAGCCCCCACTTACTGAGGCAGGAAGTACTTGCGCCCAGTGCTTTTGGGGTCTAGGGCTTTGGAGACACGCAGGCAGGGGATAGGTGGCTTCTCTCCATCTTCATAAATACCTGGAGGGCATGGGGAGGGAAGAGGGGTTGTCACTGCTGCCTCTATTTCTTCCCCAGTGCTGAGCTGGGTCAGAATTGCACCCCACTAACCACCCCCCCAACACCCATGGTCTGAAGTAGCCCAGGGACAAAGGGTCCATTCTGACCGCTGCCTAGAGGAGGCCAGGGACAGGCAATGCTGGTGCCCTACAGAGATAGTAAGGGCCTGGGCCAGGGTCTGCTCCAACTGTGACCCAGCCCCTTCTGTAGCCCCAAGCCCACCTCTCCCAGAGGCCCAGGCCTCCTGCTTCAGGTGTTATCACCCAGGGGGTTGTTACCATGCAGGTCAGAGCAGGTAAGTTCCAGTCGGGTTGGAGTGAGGGGCCCAGGCCCACTGCTAAACTCTGACCGGAACTGGGGCTCACTCAGCTCCAGCCGAAGCTGCTCAGCACGCACAGCCTGGCCGGCCCAGGGGTCCCGCTCAGGCCGCAGGTCAGCAATGGGGAAGCGTAGCCGCAGCGTGGCCCGAGGAGCTGAGAGTCGGAACACTGTCTGCTGCTCGGCCACTGGTGGGGGCTCTGTCTGTGGGAGGGTGGGTGGGGGTGGTCAGAGCTGCTGCCAGGGCCCCTCCCACTGTGGTCAAGAACTAAAGGCCTCACTCTCCACCCCAAACCGGCCCGGCTGGACATCTCACCAGCAGGCTGGCTGGTGGCTCGGGGGACGTGGTGGCCAGGTGCAGCAGGGCAGTGAGCCGGTTCAGGGCCCCCAGCTCCACATCCGCCTGGAAGTCGGCCAGGTCCAGGGCCAGCTCTGAGTGGCGATGGCAGGCAACTGAGCGCCGGGGTCGGCTCTGAGGGCGAGGGTGTTCAGGTCAGTGGTGGCTGTGGGTGAGGGCGAGACGGGGCCTCCTCGAGCAAAAACAAAACCCTGAGTGGTGGGAGAAGAGCTTGGGCAGGGGCCCAAGAGGAGACCGGGAGACCTTTACCACCTTGCCTGATGCAGACCACATGCTTGAGTATTTTAAAGCCACTTAATACTTGCCACTCTCAGCTTCCCAGAGGCCCAGCAGGGAGTTGCCATGTTGAGACAGGGAAAGGGAGCAAACGGGCTAAGAGAATGGCATGGACAGGGCACAGGGGTGGGGGTTCCAGGGCCTGAACAGGGAGGTGAGGTCTGGGTGGAGCACAGGGTGGGGGGAGGAGCAGGGGGACACTGGTGGAGGCCAGGGTGGGATCCACACACCCTGGGAAGCAACCAATAGCCTCTGGGCCTGGAGTTGGGGGTGGGTTACCTTGGGCACGCGGCACAGGGTCTGTGTGTGGCGCAGGTGGGCGCAGAGCCTAGCTGAGGCCTGGGAGCCCAGGTTACTGGGGAAGCTCAGGATCTGGGACGAGGCACGAGAGGCGAACCGGGTCAGGCAGGCCCAGACGCCCACCCAAACCTCCAGACCCTGCCCTGCACACACTCTGCCTCTGCCCTCACCTCTGTGTACTCAGGCTCCAAAGAGCCCTTGGGCCACAGACACTCCAGAACCTCAAGCTGCCCAAAGTGCATTTCTGTGCTGATTGTCCGCCGGCGCCTACTGCCTGTCCGCAGCTCCCAGGACAGCTGCACAGCTGTGCCTGTTAGCCTGGGGGGAAGAAGACAGGCATCAGTGGGTGGGCTGAGGCGGGCTCCGATATTCTCTCCTCAGGCCCCTGCCTCAGGCTTGTACCGGAGATGGCTACAGGGACAGGCCCTCTGGAAGCGTGGTCGAAGGTGGTGGAAGTCTCGGGAGCCGAAGGGGCCATCTTTGGTGGCATCAAACTCAGCAAAAAAGTGGGTGGTGAGGTCAGGTGGTCCAGAAGATGGGGCAGACGTCTGAAGCAAGGTCAGGGTCACACCCCCCAAGGTCATCTTCAGCAATGAGTCAGGGCGCATGGTGTCCGGGAGGGGTGTGGAAGCCATCCTGCCTGAGGGGACAGAGGTTTCACCAGGGGCTCCTGAGAGCTCATGGGTACCCCCAGTAGAATGACTGACAATCAGCCACTGGGCTGGGAACTGGGAGAAGCCTGGGCCAGCCAGACTGTGGGAGGCCAAGCCTGCCCCATCACGCAGCTCTGCAGGTGCTTGGTCAGGCAAGGGTGACAGAGTGCCTCCTGTATGCCAGACCCTCTGCTTAGACTCAGTTTAATCCTCTCGAGGGTGCTGGAAGGATTGGGTGTAATAAAGCACCCAGCTCAGTGCCTGACCCACAATAACCTCTCCATAAACATCGAACAAAACAGACAGCCTGGCAAAGTCTGATCTCACTGTTCTATTTTTACAGAAGGGGAAACTGAGTCTCAGAGAGTTTAAGTGCTTGGCCAAGATCACTGACTCAGACACCTAGCCTCTGTCCACTGCATCACCTGCTCACACTGAGTTTGGTCTCCAGGGAACCAAGTCACAGACGGTGACCTCCAGGCATCGCTGGGGGCCTCCTGCATGCATCTGATGTCCCACAGCACCAAGGCCTTTTCCAGTCCTTCTTGCCCGTGGAGTACCCAGGGTACCCCAACTTACTGGCTGGGTGAGCCTGGGCAGAGAGCCGGCGGGAGGCCACGTCGCTGTGCACAGAGGAGCCCAGGTCTACATCAGAGAGGGAGAGCTCGGAGAGGGCTGAGGCCACACTGCTCGTGAGGCCAGCCATGGAGAAGAAGAGGTCTATGGGTGAGGTAAGGGGCATCAGAACAGCTGGGCTCAGCCACCAGACTCCCGCATCCCCACTAGCTGCCCCACCAGCCAGGGTCTGACCCCACGCCCACCTGTGCTGTCCAGGTTGAGAAGGGGATTGGTAAGGGGGTCTGAGCTAAGGGGCTCGGCCACAGCCCCTGCCTGCAGCTGCTGGTTCAGGTCTTGCTCAATCAGCCATAGGTCTTCAGCATCCAGTGGGCGGCTCTTGTTCAGCTTGTCAGCCAGGCCCTCGGCATCTACAGGGGAGGACACTTCAGTCCAGGCTGGCCAGCCCTCCCCAGCCACCCATCCCCTGTACCTCCCAGAGGCCTCACCTGTAAGGCTTATGGCGCTGAGCAGCTCTTGGAGCCTCTGGAGCTGCTGGGGAGTCAGGAGCAGGTGCAAGGAACCTAGCTGTCCCACCACCTCCAACTGGGGGCCAAGAGAGAAGCCATGGAGACTACGCTCACCACCCAGCCCCTCTGACAGCCACCACCCACCTGCCTTCAGCAGGATGCTAGTTGCCAGGCTAATCTCTGTTATCAATGAGCTGCATGAACCTGGCCTCAACTTGACTTCTCTGAGCCTCAGTTTCTCCAGTTGCCAAGAAGGCAGTAATTTCTCCCACTTGACATTCCCCCTCTGGCCTGGAGGTGATTAGCATTACTAAGGAGGAATCTGAGATGGGGCACATTCCCTCATCCCCAGGGGCCCGGGAACCCACCTTGGGTCCTGGGAAGACCTCATTCTGTTTCAACTTCACCATGAGCTCCATGTACCCTGAGCAACTGCCAATCTGCAAGGGGGGCTCTGAAGCTTTTTCCTGGAGGTGAAAGGATGTAGGAGGGCAGAGCTGAGAAGATGGAGTCAGTGATGGTCGGAAGGGATGGGTCAGAGGGCTCAAGGGATTAGAAGGAGAAAGGGACTGTGGGAATCAGAGTCAGCCCACCTGTGGAGGGAGCTCCTCGAAGTACAGACGGACCCCTGCCAGCTGCAGCAGCTTGTGCAGGAAGGCAGGCAGCTGATGCACGTCCACCGGGAGTGCCTGGCTTGGGTCCCGCACTGCCTCGTCACAGTATTCCAGTCTGAGGAGCACAGGGTCAGCCCTTGCCCTGCCACCCCAGGCCTGGAGCCCCTCTCTCCACACAGTGCTCTGTTCTAGGTGCCTGGGGGCAGGGGGAAGCCTGGCCTGCAGAGCTGCCCCATCATGCCCAGGCCATCCTGGACCACCACGTCCAGCTTAGGGGCTGAGGCCTGCCCGTGTTCCTCACTCTCTAACCTGGTCTTTGGGGCTTCGACCACTCTGGGCCTACACAACTGGCCCGAACCTCTGGACACTAGTCCAGGCTCACAACGCAGCCCACCTCTCCAACCCTACCACCACCCAGGCCCACCCTGCCACTTCCCAGGAGCCTAGGTTAGGGGTGGGGACAGGCGTGGGGCTACCCAGCAGCTTGCACTCCTTCTTCAAATGAGCCCAGCCCAGCGCAGCACAGCCCGCCCCTACCTCTGCACGTGGACCTCTATGGCCACACCACGCTCCCCGTCACCCGGCGAGTGCTCTACCCTCACAACTGTGTCCAGGAAGGTCACCTTGATCCTCCGCAGCACTGAGGGGTGGGGGAGGGTCTCAGATCAGGTGAAGCAGCAAGCGGGAAGGCAGAGTTTCCCATTTAGGCAGCAGGGTGGCTGTGCTGCTGTCTGAAGCCCCTGTCCTGTGGGTCATGAAGGGGAAGGGTGGCCCGGAGGGGCCTGCTCACCAGTCTCGATGGTCTGGGCGAACATTTCCAGCCCCTCTAGGGGCTGCGGTGGCTCAGAGGGCTCGGGCAGCCCATCCCGCAGACACTCCTGGGCCAACTGCAGGCTCGTGGTCATGCATGAGGCCCAGGTCTGTGAGTCAGCAGCCCCTGGCCCTGCAGGGAGGGAAAGGAAGGCAGGCTGAGTCAGCTCCTGGGTGCCCTGGCCCACTCTCACCACTTGTCTGCCCCCTGCCTTGCCCTGCCCTCACCTGGGCCCTGGCGGGGCTGCAAGGTGAGCTGGAGGCCGGACACGCGCACGGTGCAATGGTCGGTGAGCAGAGCAGCCCACGGCACAGCCACCTCGATGGAGCCCACGAAGCCTTCCACCAGCTCCAGCGGCGACTCCATGGACTCCAGCACCTCGTTCACAGACTAGAAGAGGCAAGGGACAAAGCCAGCTCAGGGAAACCCCAAATCCAGGTGGCTGCTGCAGCCTTGTCTCGCCACTCTGCCTTGGAGAGCACCCTTGGCTTTTCCCTGTTCCTCTACACACTATAAGCTCCCACCTTTGCTCATTTTTGTCCCTACTCCTGGGCTGTCCCTTCACCCTGTCATCCAAAGGCACCCAATCCAGCAAGCCAGCTCAACTGTTTCCCTCTCCATTCAATTCAAAATAATATTTACTGAGCACCTTCTATGTTCTGACACCTGCTACATGGGCAAATAAAATGTTATTCCCCAGCCAAGCGAGGCTCCAGCCAGGGACTCAGAACACACCGGCTGAGCAAGCATGGGGAGCAGGTGCCTAAGCCAGCCTGGGCCACCAGAGGAGGGGAGAGCTGAAGGGTGAAGAGGAGGAAGGGGGTGGGTATGTGGCATGCTGCAGGCACAGGAACAACAAGAATAAAGGCCTGGCAGAGGCCGGGCACAGTGGCTCACGCCTGTAATCCTAGCACTCTGGGAGGCCGAGGCAGGAAGATCACTTGAGCTCAGGAGTTCGAGACCAGCCCGAGCAAGACCGAGACCCTGTCTCTACAAAAAAACAGAAAAAAATTAGCTGGGTCTTGTGGTGTGTGCCTGTCGTCCCAGCTATTTGAGAGGCTGGAGCAGGAGGATCCCTTGAGGCCAGGAGTTTGAGGTTGCAGTGAGCCACGATGACACCACTGTACTCTACCTGGGGTGACAGAGTGAAACTCTGTCTCAGAAAAACCAAAACCAAAACAAACACAAACGCCTGGCAGAGAGTACAGCAGCACCCACATTTACCCTGGGTGAACACAGAGTTTAAGGGGAAAGTGTTCACAGGGGCTAACTGGAGGCCAGACGGGACTCCCAAACCCCAAATACATAGTGAAGCTGTACCTCTGAGCCCCTGGCTAAAATGTCTGTATTAGAATTGTACCCCTGCCAGCCTGGGACCTCCTTGAAAGTAGCGGTCTACCTGCCTTCCCCCTGTGACCCCAGGCACTGTGTGTTGCCACCCAGAGAGGGCCTCAGTAAATACTTGTTGGCTCCAAGAATAAACAAGCACATGGCAGAGCTAGAAGGCCCACAGGGATCCAGGCCAAATTCCTTAGCCAGAGACCCACAGATGGGGAAACTGAGGCCTAGACAAACAAGACTAGTCTAGTCACCCAGTATATTGTGGGGACTGAGACTGGGACCCAGGCCTCTTTCCTCAGAGTCCCCAGGCACTCTGCTTCTTTCAGTGCCTTGGAGTTGGGCGCTGCAGGCTGGGCGGCTGGGAGAAGGGGCTGGTTATCGAGAAAGTACATGCATACCGCCCGGCCCGGTGCCTCCCTGGAGGCAGAAAGCAGCCTAGCCAGAAGCCAGTTCAATACCAAAAAGGAGAGCAGGGCAGAGGAGTAGGAGTGTTTTCTGGATCTGAAAATAGACAGGAGAAGCCTAGAGGTCTAGGCCGTCTATCAGGCCAGCCTAAGAGGTTGAGGTCAGAGGTCAGAGAGAGCCTCCTACTCTGGAATCAGACAACAGGCTACTGGGAGGTGCCTCAACTTAGGGCTCAGGTTTATCCCCCTATGCCACATTTGCTCATCAAGGCCTGGCCTAGCCCTAAAGCCTAGCTCTTCCTGCTGAGAGCTACAGACCCCTGAGGCCAGCCAGAAAACTGAGAAGCCCTGAGCCCATGCCCACCCCTGCTGCTGTGGACCTGGAGGGTTGACCCAGTACCAGCCCTGGGCTGGTGCCTAATTGGTGGCTTCTTTGAAACTCCTCAGGTCAGCTGAGCTGTGAGTCAGGGGCCCTCACCACCCCCAGCCTCAAACCTGACCCAGACCTTACTCCTCTTGGCTCCCTCAGCATCTCCCGTGGCCACCTCCCTGCCTGAGGCCAGGGCTCCCCTTCAGGTAGGGATGCTGACCCCAAATCCCTCCCTAAACACCCACTTGGTCAGTCCCACTCTCCCCAAAGCAGGAAGTAGAGAGCAGCAGCAGTCACACGAGGTGTTGATCAACACTGGTGCTGACGCGGTTGTTGACATCCACATCCGGAGGCAACCCCACCCACCACCAGGCCCAGGATCGTAGGGTCAAGAGGTCAGGGCACATTTTCCACAGGTGTCCTCCTCAGGGCCCTGGACCCCTGCTAGCCTTCCCTGACCAGGTGCCTGAGCCCCAACTCTGTCACTGCCCTGGCCAGGTTCCACCGGGTTCCCAGTTCCTATGCTCCCTCTCCACCCCCTCCCTCCTTAGCTCCTGGTTGCCACCCTCCTAACTCAGCCCCCAAACTTAAGTGCTTATGCTGGTGTTCTCCAGACAAGTGACACCCTCCTCCTCAACCTCAGTTCTCCTGTGGAGCCAGGGACCCCTTCCTGCCAAGCTTTGGCTCTGGCAAGGAACTGAAGCGACAAGCCGGGGTGCCTCTGACGCCTGGAGAGGGCTGGACTCTCCCGGCCTCTCTACACCTGGTGCCAGGTCCCCCACCCTGAGCCTTTCGCGGAGAGCCTTAGGTCGCTGCGCTCCCGCCCTCGGCACCTTCCTGGCCTTGGGCCTGACTCCTCACCCAGATCTCCAGGTGGATATCCCGCAGAGTAACGCTGCCCTTGTACAGATCGAGACTGAGTTGGTCCAGGCTGAGGTGCTCCTGGAAAAAGTGGCCTAGATAATGGTGCAGCAAGTAGCGGCAGACCCGTTCTTTCACACAGTTCGACCATGGCCACAGCCATCGTGACATCTCGGAGACCGCCGGGCTCGAACCGCCTCCGCTTGCCGCTCGCCGGCAATCCCCGTCCGGCTGCGCTGTTCACTAGAGCCCCCGGCTCGCCCCGCCGCTTCTCTCAGCGCCAGGCCGCGCCCCCGGGCGTCCAGCCACGCCCCCCACGCTCACTACTATTGGCCATTGCAAAGGGCGAGCCCTACTGATTGGCTGTGGGGGGGGCGGAGCCTTCGGGCGCGAAAAAGGGACTGGGCTCTCTGCATGATATAGTGCTCTCAATAATGATTTACGCTTGCGTATAACTACTGTGTGGGAGGACCTTCAACCTCCCTTCTACAGGTTCTGGGAAGGCTGTTGCCAGTCCCGCGAAGGAGTGCGCATGTGCTGGTTCGTCCAACTACTTTAAGTGGTTGGAGAAGACTTAAAGAGACCGTGTCTCATCAAACTTCGTACGTAGAAGGCTTCTCAGAGGAATAAAGTCATTGTGAGCATCTGTGGAAACGATTAGGTGAATAAACTTTTGCATTTTGCAAAATGCTTTACCATCCTTTAGCTCACTCAACCCTCTTAACTCTCTAAGGTAGGGATTATTGTCACCACTTGACAGGTATTAATAAGAAAACTGGTTTATAAAGGTTGCTAATCCTTCACCTGGAAAGTCTTTTTTTCCACTCCTCACCACCCAGTGCTCAGCAGATTAACCGACTCTCCCTTCTCTCTGCTGTTGGTCAGGCCTCAGGCTCCCTTCTGGAATAATAATAGTTTTTCCTATCTCTAATCCTAAAATCAAAGAATGGATTCTACCTCCCTTGTGCAGGGGTCCATTTGTTTTTTACGGCCTGTGAACTAAAAATAGGCTTTCACATTTTTTAATGGTTGGTAAAAAATCAGAAGTATTAATAATTCATGACATGTGAAAATCACATTTCAGTATTTAAAGTTTTAGTGGAACACAGCCATGCTTAAGTACCACCTAGGGCTGTTTTCTTTTCTTTCTTTCTGTTTTTTTGAGACAGAGTCCCACTCTGTTGCCCAGGCTAGAGACTGCTGTGGCATCAGCCTAACTCACAGCAACCTCAAACTCCTGCTCCCAAGAGATCTTCCTGCCTCAGCCTCCCGAGTAGCTGGGACTACAGGCATGCGCCACCATGCCTGGCTCATTTTTTCTATGTATTTTTAGCTGTCCAGCTAATTTCTTTCTATTTTTTTTAGCAGAGACAGGGGTCTTGCTCTTGCTCAGGCTGGTCTTGAACTCCTGAGCTCAAACAATCCGCCTGCCTCAGCCTCCCAGAGTGCTAGGATTACAAGCGTGAGCCACCACACCCGGCCTAGGGCTGTTTTCTTGCTATTAATATGATGGCCAAATCAAGGAATTGAGACAGAGGCCTGCAAAGCTGAATTTATTTTCTGTACCTTTACAGAAAAAGTTTCCTGAGGCTTGCTCCATAGGATTAGCCACACAAAACCTCTTACATCATGGGTGACTTCAGGGCTATCCATGGGTAATTGTGGTCCTGTTTTAGCTTTACTAGGGAATTGAACTCTTGCCAATCTAATGCCAAAAGTCAGCTTGTAGCAAGGACAACTGCCCTGGCCCAGGGGGCAAAGACCTGGATTCTAGTCCCTATCTCAGGCAAGTCACTGCTTCTCTTGTAAGCCCCAGTTTTATCCCCTGTTACCTGGGGTTAGGTTAGTAGGCAGCGACAGCTTATTACTTGGAAGGGACTGAGGAGCAGCCTCCAAGAGAATTCAGGAATCACTGGGAAGGCCCCATTCACAGAGGTGGGCTGACTTAGTGACCGTTCAGAAAGTGCTTGTGGAGTGAATCAAGAGATCTGCCTGCTCTCCATGACAGGCCAGGGACAGTGCTGTGCTCGTCGGTTGTTTATTAAATTAATAAAAATAACAGATACCACGAATTAAACCTGTGTGATGTCCTAGGCCCTGGGCTTCCTACTTTACATGCCTTATCTCATCTGCTCTGCTCTTCACCGTTGGCTCACGAGGGAGGCATTATTAATACCTCCATTTTTATGGGAGGTGAAACTGAGGCTATGCACATAAGTGCTTTGGAAGAAGCACCACTTCTTCCAAAGGCAGTGGGTCTCAACGCAGTATTCCTGCGGGGGAAGAGACAAAGGCAGTGGGAATAAAAGGATGCATTCTCCTGGAGTCCAGGAAAAGTTGTCCTTGTGTCCTGTTGAGGAAGGGATGACCATTCCCTGCTGTGGGAATGGGATGTGCCATGTACAAAGGCTGGGGACACAGGGTCATTACCTACGTCTAGGCCCCCCAGCGCTCCTCTGAGGAGAGTGCTTCCCACGTCTACTTTCCTCCACTGAGGTGGACTCCAGGGTCAGGTGTATTCACATCTGTCTCTCATTATATTAATAACCTGACTCTCATTATATTAATAACCTGCACATCTGTCTCTTAGGAGTTGTGCCTGTGAGTCTATTCCTGAGCCTGAGCCAGAGCGGAAGATTAGGTAGGACTGAGAGGGGGCACCAAGGTCTTTCTGCCATCTTCCCCAAACGCTTCTCTGCAAGCTCCACACAAAACCAACTCCAAAGACAGTCATTCCACAACCTAGCCCAGCCTCGGAGCAGGAGCTGAAGGAATAAACGAAAAATACTGGTAGATTAAAGGAGACAATATTTTTCTGGGAGAGAAGGTGGTGATGGGGACCCCATGGGGCATTTCTGGGATAAAGTCCCAAGCCCCACTTTAGGTCCCACAGTCCTAAAAAATACACTGGCCCTGGGCACTGCATTAGGGAGCTTCTACTGGACAATTAGATCCTGGTCAACCCAAGAGGTCTGGGGAAGGATTCCTCCCTACAGAGAGCAAAAGAGGAGAGCCAGGCTTTGTCCAAGAGGGGAGGCTCCTCCTCCCCACCTTTGATTAGGTGGGAACTCCTCAGGCAAACAGCATGCTCTAGGCCTCAGGGGCCCTGACCTGCTGGAGTCTCTCACTTCCCCAAGGGATGGCACACCCTCTGGGATTCTTCCTCAGTAGGATCAGGATAGGTGTGGAAGGCATCATGGAAGGTGGCCTGGGGGCTGTAGCTTTTGACTTGGTCCTTCCTGGAAGGCTTAGATTTTATCTGAGGGAAGGGCTTTCCAGGAGAAAGAGAGGCCTATCCCTCAAGGCTAGGTGGAGCTGGTGGGAGGAGGTCCCCAGGAAGATGAGGAGGCCAGAAGAGCTCCACCAGGCAGCTCAGGGGCAGCCATGAGGAGTGTAGCAGGATCTGGACACAACTGAAAAAAGAAATTTTATCTATGAATATACTAAATACCATGGAATTGTACAACTAAAATGGATGATTTTTCTTAGTTTTTAGTTTTCTTTTGAATATTTGTCTATCATTGCATATATCACAATGTAACATATTTTACTTAAATCGTGGTAAAATATACATAACATAAATTTTACCATCTTAATACCTTTTTTCCAAAATTGCACCAAGGTAAAGCCAAGCTCTAGTTGACAGGGGAATGTTGTGTGGGCGTTAGTATTATATCCATTAAACGAGGACTCCAAAATCGGTGAATTTTATGGTATGTGAACAATATCTCAATAAAGATGTTAAGAAAAGAATTTTCAACCCCACATCCCTCAGGTGACATTAGGCCTATTTTGAGAACCAGTTCAAATGCTACTTCTTCCAGAAGTCTTATGCCTTTCCTCCACCCTTCAGTCCCCCAATCCTCAAATGGACCATCTCCTTTGCACAAAGCACCAGCTATCCATGGTCAGTCTGGCCTTGAGACCAGGGCACTGGCCCCCAGGGGGCCTGTGGTGAGGGGCTGGAGCCAGCAGGGAGGCGGAGGCCTAGGCCCCGGTCCCAGATTTGGATGATAAGCTGTGTGACCTTCTCCTCTCTGGGCCTTGGGATCCTTGCCTAGCTATAGAAGGCTCTGTGGGCTGGTCCTCCCCCAGCTTGTTCAGGGATGTGGAAGATGCTTCACTTCCTCACCCAGGAGGTGGGCAAGGAGGGAGATTATGGATTCCCGACTGACATACAAGGATACAAAGAGCCAGGGGGGCCAGGACTGCTGAAGATTCCTGAGCAGTGGAATGCTAGCTGGGTCTCCAGTGATATAATTGCGGATCCCAGCCTGGTTAAACTGTAGCCCTCAGTGCAGACCTCTGCTTTCTGTTGCTCCAGCATGTGGGCACCTCTTGGGCACCCAGACTCCCTCTGCAGCTGGGAGGATGGCTAGGTGGTTCTTCTGGAGCACTGAATGGTCACCAAGGCCCAAAGCAGGGTGCAGCTGATTCTGAAAAGGGCCTAACCCTCTCCTCGACCTAACTGTCCAGTCTCATCTCCCTTTCCTGCTGCTCGGCATAGACCAGTTGTTCATCCAGGCAAAATTCCAGGGTGAAGATTTCACAGCAGTGCAGGAGGATGGAGTTCAGGGAAATAAAGGGTGTTGGGGTCCAGGGTCCTAGGAAGGGGACCCAGGACTGTAGGCTGGGGACTTGTGGCCAGAATGCCAAATTCCTGGAATCCCACCTGTGCCCTGGATACCCAGCGGCAGGATTTTGAAGGAGATACTCCTCCCTCACCCCCGCCCTCTCCACCGCCCTCTCCACACATCTTACGGCCCAGAGAATCTGGGAGATCCGTGAGGAGGCCAGATTGCCTGGGGTGGGGTGGCAGCCCCCAGAGAAAACCTCCTGCTCTCATGCTTTGCCACTCCAGGGCTGGCCCTTTAAACTAGAGACCATGATGTCACCATAGACAGCAAGGGACAGGAGGGGGACTGCAGGCCTGAGGATGGACTGCATTTCCCAGCAGCCTCTAGTGAACCACACCCCTCCCAGCAGGCACTGACTCATTGCGGACAATTAACTAGTCCAGTGCCGGTTTCCAAGGGATTTCTGAAGTGTCTGGCCATCTTAGGGTGACAGTGGGGTTCCCATGGGGATGGCCTGGGGCATAGATGACCCAGGCCAAATCCGTGTGCCTGGCATAGCATGCTGGGCCTCTTTCTTGCCAGTGTTCTGGCATCGCCACCAGTTTCTTTTTCTTTTTGCCCTCCCCCCGACCACCAGTTTCCTGATGCAAACTCCTGAGTCCTCCTCTTTCCCTATACAGTCTCCCTTCCAGAGCCAGGGGTCCAGTCCCCAGCTACAGCCCGTCCAGCTCTGCTCTCTGGCTTCAAACGCTGCAGTCTTTGCCCGGAGTCCTCCTTTAGGGTTTACCCCTTCGCTTTGGTAGCGCCCCTTAAAGGGTGTGGGGACTACATCTCCCAGCGGCCCTCGGGGCCATCCTGTCGCAGGCCCCGCCCCCCAGCCCGCGGGGCGGTGCGGGCCGGGCGGGGGGAGGTGACTTGATGTCATCCTGAGCAGCTGGGCGGCGGGTGCCGGTGCGCACCGAGCCGTGGCTCCCATTGCGCTGCACCGCGCTAGGTCGGAGTCCCAGGACTTCAGCCGAGGTCCGCGTGCTGCCCAGGCCAGCGTGGAGCCCGCCATTTGCCCGGCCCCGACCCGGGGCTGAGCTGGGGGCATGCTCCAGCCCCCCCGGATCCCGGGAGAGAACCCAGGAGCGCCGCCGCCCAGTCCCAGCGCCCGGAGCGGAACCGCCGCAAAGGAGCCCTGAACCACCGCCCCCCTCCCCACGGGCAGCCTCCAGGGGTCGACGACCAAAGTCTGGGTTTCTGAGAAGTGAGTGTTCCCCCCCCCCGTGAGGTTTGGGGGGCCAGGAAGGAGAAGCTCAGGTGGGGGAGGGTGCCGGGTTCTAGGAGGGGGTTAGCATGGGGATACGGCCTCGATCTTGGGGGCACCCACAGTGGCAGGTGTTAGTGGAGCAGGGTTTAATTCTGTAAAGGGCTAGGGATGAGAAAGGGGTTCCCATTCTGAGTAGGGGCTGGCTTGGGGGATAGGCCCTATTCTGGGAGGGTTATTTTGGAGCCTGGGGCCTTTCAGTCTGGGAGAAAGATGTCCACGATGGGAGGGGGCTGCACTCCTGTTTTAGGGTCTGGGCAAGGATAGGAGGGAAAAGAAGACATGGGCTCTCAGCTGCAGCCCCATAGGCTGTCTGTCCTGAAAGAACTGACTGGCTCTCTCTGTCTCTTTCTTGCTGACCTTTCTGCCCTGACTTCATTTTCAAAAAAGCCAGGGTGGGAACCCTAACTGGACTCTTCAGGACCCCCAGGAAGGACCTGAGCCATCCTCCTTTCTACCCTGCCTGCCCCCCAGGACTGGGCAGTTGCCGAAGGCCTGGGGGGGGGCCCAGGACTGTGGTTGTGCCCCCCCCCCCACTCCGACAGGATGGACCCAAGTTAGTCTGCCCAGCCTCACCCAGCATCCTCCAGGCCCAGAGAGAACCCAGAGGGCTCTGAAAGCTTGACCTGCTGCCTGTCCGCCATGGAGACGAAGTTGCCCCCTGCAAGCACCCCCACAAGCCCCTCCTCCCCAGGGCTGTCGCCTGTGCCCCCACCGGACAAGGTGGACGGCTTCTCCCGCCGTTCCCTCCGCAGGGCCCGGCCCCGGCGCTCACACAGCTCTTCTCAGTTCCGCTATCAGAGCAATCAGCAAGAGCTCACAGCACTGCCCCTGCTCAAAGGTGAGCTAGCTGCTGGCTGCTGGGGTACCTGAGCACCAGAGGGGACCAGCAAGGCCAGCTGTGAGAAGCAGCTGACCCTCAGCCCTCTCTGCTGACGCATGGCCTGACTGGCCTGTCATCCCTGGAGGTGGGGCATCTGAAGGTGGCACCACCCTGGGGGGCAGACCAGGGCTAAGGGTGGGGCCTGCAGCCTGGGTTGCAGGAGGCCACTGTCAGCCCAGCCAGCTGCTGGGGTCCTGGAGCAGGTGCTTGGCATGGTTCCCTGTGATCACTGTGTGGCCTCCATCCCCACCCCTGGCCTATGGGGCTGGACTGGCTGAGCCAGAAGGCACCCTAGAGATCCTTGGCCCTGAGCCCCTTCCCACTTCTGGCACTTAGAGCAGGGTGCCACCTATGAGAAGGAGGTAGTGGCTGTTTGGGGCACCTGTGGAAAGCCCACATGTCCGGGGCTTGTGATCTTGCTTTAAAATCAGGCCATCGTAACTCTCTGAGCCTGAATTAGGAGGAAGAGTAGAAGCTCCCTTAACCCCTAGGAATGGAGGATGGGACAGGTGTTGTTCGCTCCTGCAAGGTGGGGGAGATGGCACAGAGCACGGGGTCTGGGGGCAGCAGAGGTGGCCTTGAGAACCAGCCTTAGGGATTAGGAGGGTCCACCCCTGCCCAGTGCTGTGGCAGCTGGGGCCCCGGCTCAGCTCCCTCCTTCCCTCCTCAGATGTGCCGGCCTCCGAGCTGCATGAGCTGCTGAGCCGGAAGCTGGCCCAGTGTGGGGTAATGTTTGACTTCTTGGACTGTGTGGCCGACCTAAAGGGGAAGGAGGTGAAGCGGGCAGCACTCAATGAGCTGGTGGAGTGTGTAGGGAGCACTCGGGGTGTCCTCATTGAGCCTGTCTACCCAGACATCATCCGCATGGTAAGCACCTGGCACCCAGCCTCTGACGGACAGTTTAGGGGGCGTATGAACCCTACTGCCATACCCACAGGACCACTGTGCAGAGAATAACACTACACTCTTCACTTTTTGGTGTAGCCTCATGGTCCACATCTCAGCTCTAACCCCTCACCCCTCACCCCTTACCCTGCCGTGTTGCACCCACTCAGGGCCTCCTGGCCTGTCCCACCTCCACACCTTTGCTTATGCTTGCCCAAGGCCTGGGTGCCCTCCCCCGCTGCCCTTACCTTCCATGGCCTGGCTCAGGTGCTGCCTCTCCCAGGAAGCCACTCTCAGTGCCCAAGCTAGAAATCTCCCCCTTTCTGCCCAAAATGCCTGTAGATCTTACTGCTTTTGACTTTTGTCTTCCCCACTGGATTGTACCTGCCCAGAAGGCAGGTATGTGTCTTGTCCATCCTTGGGTCCCCAGCCCCTTGCCCAGGGCTTGCACAGACTAGGTGTTCAGGTGATGATTGCCCAAGGAATGAACTGCTTGCTGGGGTGGGTGCTGAGGTCGACCCATTAGGACTTTGAATGAGGGAACACCCTAGCTTCTGCCTTCAAGGGCTCTTCCTTAAAGAACACTGACTCTGCCCCTCAGATCTCAGTGAATATCTTCCGGACCCTGCCACCCAGTGAGAACCCTGAATTTGACCCTGAAGAGGATGAGCCCAACCTTGAACCTTCATGGCCACATCTGCAGGTCTGAAGGGTTGGAGAAGGCGGGGGTCCAAGTTTTGGAAGAGATCTGAGGAGAAGGGAGAGGATCTCCTTAACCCCTAGACTGTTGGATGAGGGCCATAGGGTGGGGTAAGTGGGTGAGGCTGTTGCTGAACTCACCTTTTTGTCTGTCCCCCTCCACCAGCTGGTATATGAGTTTTTCCTGCGTTTCTTGGAGAGCCCAGACTTCCAGCCCTCCGTGGCCAAGAGATATGTGGATCAAAAGTTTGTTCTGATGGTGAAGTGGGGAGCCCAGGCTGGGTGGTAACATAAGGCAGGGGCAGGCTGTCTGAGGGGCCTGGGACAGGAAGGCAACAACCTGGGGTTGACCTCTCACCTGATCCCAACCCTGGGTTCTACAGCTCCTGGAACTGTTTGATAGTGAGGACCCCAGGGAGCGTGAGTACCTCAAGACCATCCTGCACCGGGTCTATGGCAAGTTCCTGGGTCTCCGGGCCTACATCCGCAAACAGTGCAACCACATCTTCCTCCGGTGAGTGGCTGCCGCCTGCCTGGCAGGGACCAGGGGAGAGAGAGAGAGCTATTGGGGAGAAGACAGAGGCAAAGGCTCCCAGGCTGTAGGGACTTTGTGGAGCTCTGGTTCATGAGTTCTTTCTTGGTAGCATGTTACATAGTATTGATTATACAAAGCCGGTGATATCAGCAGAGAGCGGGTATTTATTTCCATTTTACACATGAGAAAGTAGAGACGGAGGGAGATGAAGTAGTTTGCAGGGACTAGGTCAGTGCAGGGGGCCTAAGATAGGGCCTAAATTTTCTGACCTTTATTGCACTGGGCCAAAGAGAGACTCTTTCTGCAAACATATATTGAGCACCAGCACGCAGTGGGCCTCTGGGGATCACGTGGCCTTGTAGTTGAGACCATGGCTCTGGAGTTAGATGGCCTGCATCTGAGTTTGGTTCGAATATTTGGGTGGACTTGGGCAAATTACTTAAGCTATATCCTAGTTTCCTCATCTTTAAAAGGGGTATGCTGCCAGTACTAACCATCGTCAAGGTGAAATGAAGTGTTGCTTCCAAAGCACTCAGTATAGCTCCTGGACTGAGGTCGGGACTCTGAAACATTAGCTTTTATTGTTAGCAGCTGTAGGATAGGCAAGATGCAATCTCAGTCCTCCAGGAGCTTGTGGTCCATTAGATTCCCCGCTTATTAACTGCTGAGTCTTGATTTCTTCATCTGTATAATGGATTTAGTAAGCCCTACCTCCTGGGATAATTTTGAGAATGATGCGGCATAGAGTAGATGCTCCAAGTGTTTGTCGTTCTTTTGGTCGACTGGCACAGAGAGTGAAGGGCATAGGCTAGGTGCCTACAGGCTGGACAGGGATCAGCTAATGAGGGTTAGGGTCTACGGGAGGAAGAGATGGGCTGGAACACTTCACAGCAGAGAGGGTTGAGCTGGGGATTCAGTGGCAGAGGTGGCAGGGCTGAGAAGGGCGTTTCAGAGGTGGGTACGGATCTCAGTGGGGCCTGGTTTGGGACATTGGGAAGGGACCGCAGCCTCTGGGTTGGGAGAGGGTTGGATAAGCAGTGTGGGTGAGAGAGGGTCAAGCAGGCAGGATGCCTAAGTGGGGCTGGGCCTACTCCAATTACTCTGAGCATTCCTGCTCTTCTCTTCCTCTTGTAGATTCATCTATGAACTTGAGCACTTCAATGGCGTGGCTGAGCTGCTGGAAATCTTAGGAAGGTGATTATCCCTGGCCCTCCGCGGGAGCTTAGCATTTTGGAAGGAGCTGGGGCTGGGTCATCTGAGCCCTTCTCCTCTCTTCTGCCAATCCTCAGCATCATCAATGGCTTTGCGCTGCCCCTGAAGACAGAGCACAAGCAGTTCCTGGTTCGCGTCCTGATTCCCCTGCACTCTGTCAAGTCGCTGTCTGTCTTTCATGCCCAGGTGAGGCCAGCCCTGGCCCTGATGCAGCAGGACCTTATGACAGAGTCAGAGCAGCCCGTGGGGCCTGGAGGTCATGGGATCCTATCCCACTTTATAATTCTTTTCCACCTACCTCAGAGAATTCCCACTGGCCCTTTAAGGCTGACCTCAGACATCGGCTCTGTGAAGCTTCCCCAGCCCCTTCCCTTCCTACCTGTCCTAGGCAGAGTTAAACTCTCTTCCTTCTATATTCCCAAAGATTTTGATACAGAATTCTATTATGGAACCTCTGTAAAATTTATAAGGATTAGTTTGCTGAATATTTCCTCCGTGAGAGCATTGTATTCCCAGCACACCGATCCTGAGGCCTGGTACATCCTAGGCAGGCAGTGAATGCTTGGTGAGTAAGGGAGGGGGGCAGTCAGTGAGCAGGTGTCTGGCATCCTGTCCTGGAAAGCCAGTCCTTGGCACCTGGTCGCCTCCTGACCGCTGTCTTCCTTCTCTCCACCCCTCACCCCTCGCAGTTGGCATACTGTGTGGTGCAGTTCCTGGAGAAGGATGCCACCTTGACAGAGCACGTGAGTACTTCTGGGGGGAGGTGGGCCCCTCACCTCTGCAGGTCTGACTCCTTTCTGCCTCAACCCCCACAGGTGATCCGGGGGCTGCTCAAATACTGGCCAAAAACCTGCACCCAGAAGGAGGTATGAAGGGCTTTGATGCCCACCAGAGGGAGGTTGGGAGGGCTCGGCTTCCAGAGGCAGTCAGGTGTGTGTGTGTTGTGGGGGGAGATGTGAGCTGCTGTCCCTCTGTCCCTGTTCCCTCCCCCACCCCACCCAGGTGATGTTTCTGGGGGAGATGGAAGAGATTCTTGATGTCATCGAGCCCTCCCAGTTTGTGAAGATCCAGGAGCCTCTCTTCAAGCAGGTGGCTCGCTGTGTTTCCAGCCCCCATTTCCAGGTGTGAGGCGGGACATGCGGGGCGGGAGCAGGGGGATGGCCTGGGAAGGTTGGCCAGTTGACCTAGCCCAGCTCCCTCCATCCTCAGTTTCTCCTCCAGTCCTGGGTCTGATAATGGAGAGATGTTGGACTTAGGGCCAGGAGGCCTACGGTCAAGCCTCAGGTCTGCCTTCTGCTGAGGGGCCTTGGGCAAATCACTTATCACTCCGGTTCTGATTAAGGTTCCTCATCTGTAAAATGGGCCAACAACAATCTCTGCACAGGGGAGTGATGAGGACTGAAGAGATTGTGCGTGTAGACATGTTTGGTAAACTGAAGTGTGGTTCAGAGTAGGGTGGAGGATTGTGACTACTTGCCCCCTTTTCTTAGTGGCCTTAGATTTCAGTAGATCCACTTTAGGAACCAGCCAGGCTTCCCCACATCATCCCAGCTACTGTAACTCATGTTCTCCTGCATGTGTGCACAGACTTTCTCCCATTCTTATGAGCCATGACCTCCTGGAAGTCAATTCTTCCTCATGGTGACCCTGGTACTTCAGTTTATTAAACACCGTAAAGTCCAGTATCTCATTTGATTCTTACAACAGTCCTATGGAGGTAGGTATTATTAGCCCCATTTTACAGATGAGAAAAAACTGAGGCTGAGAGGTGAAATGCCTTTGTCCACGATCACTCAGACATAGCAGAGTCTGTAGCGGAGTTAAGATTTGCCCCTGAGCACTGGACTTCAAATCTGGTCCTCTTTTCTCTTGACCACATTGCTTCCTCCAGTGGGTCAGATGAGCCCTGAGGGCGGGGTGTATGGAGGTCAGGGGGCCTAGGTTTTGGGGTAGGGATGGATACCAGACCTTGCACACACACAAGAAGCCACTGCCAGGCTCACTGTGCCATTTTCTCTGCCCCAGGTTGCAGAGCGGGCTCTGTATTTCTGGAACAATGAGTATATCCTGAGCCTCATTGAGGACAACTGCCACACTGTGCTGCCTGCTGTGTTTGGGACCCTCTACCAAGTCTCCAAGGAGCACTGGAATCAGTGAGTCCCCAATCCTTGACCTAACCCACAGAAACTGGGACCTGGGTCAGTCAATCCGGACCCCGGGGCTACTCCTAGCTGGAGAGGATCAGAGAAAGCATCGGAAGATGGCCAAGCGGGTGGTGAAAGGGCAGAGAGGTGGGCAGTGCCGCGGCGTTCTGGGCCGCGTGCTGTGTTTGAGGAGCAGGGAGGGATAGGCAGGATGCCGGCAAGAAAGGTGGAGCCAAATTGAAGTTGTTCTCACGTCCCCAACCCTCTCCCCTGACCCTGCCAAGAACCATCGTATCTCTGATCTACAATGTGCTCAAGACGTTCATGGAGATGAATGGAAAGCTGTTTGATGAACTCACAGCCTCCTACAAGCTGGAAAAGCAGCAGTGAGTGTGGTGGGGGGTTAGGTGTGGGGGAGAGGGAGACAGGCAGGAAGGAATCAGACCCTCATGGCTGGAGGGAACCCTAAAGGACCCCCGCCAAACCCTGTCTGATCAGACGTGAAAGTCTCTCCCATGTTCCTGCCAAGTGCTGGGCCGTCCTGTGCCTGGCTGCCCACTTCATCCTCAAGTCGTTTTTCCAAGTAGTTCTTCCAGGCATCGACCTGTTCTGGCTCCCTGTAGCTTCCTACTCTTCAGCCAGGGGCCACTCAGAGCCAGGCTTGTTCATCTCCATGACTGCAGGCTGGGATAAGTCTCCCCTCAGCTCTCTTCCCTAAGCAGATGGTTCCTATGGAGTCCCAGAACAGAAAATGGTTCTGTGCCCTGCCTTTGCAGGTGGGGCAGTGGTGAGGGAGGTTGGACTGTGGAGGGGCCCGGGCAGGGGAGCTGCCTCACCCTCTGTCCCCAGGGAGCAGCAGAAGGCCCGGGAGCGTCAGGAGCTGTGGCAAGGCCTGGAGGAGCTGCAGCTACGCCGGCTACAGGGAGCCCAGGGGACCAGGGAGGCCCCCCTCCAGCGGCTTACAGCCCAGGTGGCCACCAGTGGGGGTCAGAGCTAGAGAGCCCCTCAGAAGGGGAGAAGCTAAACCCAGAGCCGCCAGTCCCTCCATCCCTTCTCCTGCCCAGGGGCCCAGAGAGACACACACCTCCCCCTGGCCTGACCTGGCCAGAGTGGCTTCTGAGGACTCCCTGCCCGGCCTAGCTTTCACTGGGGGGAGACGAGGAGAGGAGATGGTGGTCTTAGTAACAGAAGTCTCAGGCCTGTATGGCAGGACTTGACCAGGGCAAGCTTGACCAGGAAGCTGCCGTCGGGGATCTTCCCCTGCCCTGCAAAGCTGGGCTCCAGGCTGCAGGCAGGCTCCTACCCCCTGCTCCCAGCCTAGGGCAAGGACACTCAGCGCCTCACCTGCCCTTGCCTTGGGCCAGCTCGAGGTCCTTCCTCATCCCCACCGTGGGGTCCGTGGTCTATTTATTCTCGCCCAGCTCATCCTCAACACAGATACTGTCCTGGGCCTGGGGCATCTTCCTTCCCTCCCCTCCCTCGCCCTGTACTTCCTTGTCCCCTTTTTATTTATTGGGCACGGGGAGGGGTGAGGGCACAGGCAAGAAAAGATTCACAGTGTCCTGGGGTAAGAGTCACAGTAATAATGGTCTATCCCCTTTCCCCTGGCTGGGGGGTAGACTTAATAAAGAAAGAAACTCAAGAACTGCTTGCTTTATTTAGGGGTAGGGGCAAAGAGGAAAGTGAAATGATAAAAGACTGGTTAGAAGGGCCAGGAAGAGGCAGGGCAAAGGCAGAATCTTCCCCCTTCCCAGAAGGTGACAATCGCAAAATCTTAAAAGGATCAGAGTTGGAGAAACCCCTTCGTTTAAAAAAATCCCATAGCAAGTAACCAGCAGAGTTGGAACTCCTCCCAGTTTTTAAGTCCCAGACCCAGGTTTTTCCCAGCAGAACATCAAGCCCTGTGACCCAGGGGAGGAAGGAGGGAAGAGGGTGGGCTAGTAGCGTGAGAGGCGACACATGTCACACTGGCAGGCCCTGGCCGTGAAGATCTCGAGCTCCTCCCTCCGGTTCCCCACACACTGCAGTTGCACCTTCACCTGTGGGAGAGGGGACTCTGTTCCAGGGCCCTGTCTCAGGGCCATCTTGGATCCCCCTCTCCTTTGTCTTCCCCCACCAGACTTAGGCCCTCCTCACCTTCTTCAGGCTGCTGATGGTGCAGCACTGAGAGACGGAGGTGATGTTGTGTCGATAGCCACTGGCCACCAGCACAGAGTACCGGGAAGGGAAGGCGCTGGACTCACAGTGGCCCACGCAGGCCTGTGCCACATGGGAGCCCTGGCAGGTGCCTTGGCGGTCACTTCGCACTGTCACGTTGAAGGCTAGAAGGAGACGGGCGAGTGGCAGACAGTGCCTCTGCAAAGGCTTGCCCCAGATCCTGTTGTCTGTGCCTCCGTGCGGGTCTATCTGGAAGCTGCCTGCCGCACGGTCTGGTCTATCAGCCCTTTGCTCCCACCCAGAACTTCCACTCCTCCTAGCTCTCTGGTCCCAGAGTTACTCACGGTGCATGTGGCAGCCTGGGATGGCTGTCTCCTGACCCCAGCTTTCAGTGATTGCCAGGACTAGCAGGCAGAGGAGCAGGGTTTGGGGGGACGCCATAGGCATCTGCAACACAGTGGGTAGATTCTGTGGGTGTGCAGGTGGGAGGGGGAACTCTTTAAATACTGCATGCCTCCAGGTGAGTGAGCCAGGGCTTAGTCTTTCTGACAGGTGAGGTGTATCCGAGTGTGTATGTGTGTGTGTCTGCCTGTGTCACTCTAGATGGATGTGTGTGTGAGCAGTTGTCTCCAGGTGGGACCTGTGTGTCAGCCCTGTGCGGTGATTCTCCCCTGGATTTCCCCCTCACCATCTGGCACATGAACATCTTCCTCCCTCCATCTGCCCCATCTAGGCCTGCAGGGCCCTCGTCCATATCCCCAGGCCCTCCCCAGAGCTCCTCCTGCCTCTGGGAGCTCACCACTTCCAAGGCCCAGGAGCAGAGTGGCTTGCAGTCTCCCTGTGCCTCCTGCTGGTCTCCAGACTGGTGCCCGCTCTCCAGACTTTTATATTTGCCAGCAGTTTTGGAGCCACGCCCTCTTGGAGATCTGCTTTCAGGCCGGCCTCCCAGTCTGAAGCCTCAGCACAATCCCACCTGGGAGATCCTGCTCTTTGAGGCGTGTTCCTCAGCGAGTAGCTTCTGCTGCTTTCGGCTTCCCTCTGTCCATAAAGCTGCCCGCAGTCCAGGGCTGGGGAAGCGAGATGTGAAGAAAAGCCCAGGAGTGGGTGGGGTATGCAGTGTGTGTACAGGGGTTGAGACTGCTGGCTAAATTGTGGCCACTTGGGTTCTCTTCTTTGCTGTGTGACCTTGGGCAGGACACTTCCCTATTCAGGGCCTCGCCAACCCAACCTTAAAACCACTAAATTCAGCCCTGCCTGT
This sequence comes from Indri indri, assembly GCA_004363605.1. Taxonomy (NCBI): domain Eukaryota; kingdom Metazoa; phylum Chordata; class Mammalia; order Primates; family Indriidae; genus Indri; species Indri indri. The sequence goes on along the minus strand of RJWJ010006383.1, from coordinate 8,568 downwards.
GTTTTTTACTGACTGCAGAGGAAAAGGACTGGGGAAGAAGGGTCTTATGGACAAGGGAAATTACACTGGGGTTGGGGGGCTCCTGAGGTGTGCTTGGTGGCAGAGCCAGGGAGGTTGGGGGGTTACTAAGTCTGTTTCAGAACTTCACTTCCACAGTGTCAAGTGGCTGATGTCTCATTCTGGGGGTCAGCTATAGAGTGGGGCTCTGAGCTGGACGGTCCTCCTAGTCTCTGGAATAACAGCGACCTGACTCCTTCCTGCAAGCCTGAAGCTGTCCACCCCAGCAAATCTGATGGTTTAGTCCAGCTCTGGTTTTACAGGTCAAGCAACTAAGACTTAAGAGAAGGAAAGTTACTTACTAAAAGTCACACAGCTAGTTAATGTCAGAACTGGTTTAGAACCCAAATCTCTGGCCAGGTGTGGTTGGTGGCTCACACCTATAATCCTAGCACTTTGGGAGGCCGAGGCAGAAGGATTGCTTGAGGCCAGGAGTTCAAGACCAGCCTGATCAAGAGCAAGACCCCATCTCTACAAAAAATAGAAAAGTTAGCCAGGTGTTGTGATCTGTGCCTATAGTCCCAGCTACTCAGGAGGCTGGCAGGAGGACTATTTGAACCCAGGAATTTGAGGTCGCAGTGAGCTATGATGACACCGCTGTACTCCAGGCCAGGTGACAGAGTGAGACTCTGCCTCGAAACAAAACAAAACAAAACAAAACAAAAAAATAGAACCCAAATCTCCTACCATCCATCCATGGTACTAAATTATACTTGGGGCAAGAATGTGACAAGTTGGAAAAAGACCCCTGGCCAGCAGTAGCCAGAGAGGTTGGGGCAGAGTGGAGATCCGAAGGAAGCTGTGGTGATCCTGGACAGCTCCCCCCAGGGGCACTGCCTCACTGACCTGTTAGAAAGAGCAGGGCCAGTCACACAGACTTCTAGAGCTAGAAGGCACTTTATAGGACAAATCCTACCCTCTCCATCTCCAGATGAGAAAATAAGAACGTGAGAGGAAAGCGGCTTTCCCAAAGCTTCAATGTAAGCTAGTCAGAGCAGGACGAGCACTCAGATCTCCAGATTTTGGAGTTGTGCCTTTCAGCAGCTTTGTAAAGTAGGCCATGTTTGGGACAGTAGAGCGAAGGCTGTAAACACAGTTTGAGAGGAATTGGTGTTACCAATGTTGCTAAGTCTCAAATCCCCACACCCCACAGTTTCCCTCCAGTCCTTCCTCCCCTTAGGCCCTGGGTCCTCATTTGCTGGGGCGCTGCAGTCCACCTCTTTTCATCTCCCCAACAAAGGCTAAGGCAGTGAATTAAGGAGACCCAGCGGGACCTCAGCAGTCCAGCCCCCACTTTCCCACTCGTTAGGGAAACGCTCTGGCATGTGACAGATAATCAACTCTGTTTAATGCCTTTGGGTGATAAGGGCTGATTACCTCAGGACATAGCCCATTCTAATATTGGACATCTCTAACAGTTAAAAAGTGATTCCTATGTCCTGAGCTAAAATGAGTTTCCCTAAATTCCTATTGATTATTTTGGTCCTCTGAAGCTACACAAGTCTAAACTGTCTGTCAGCTCAGATCAGCTCTTCAGCTGAAGACAGAGCTCAGACGCCCAGGCCTTCTCCAGGGGCCCTAACCTGGACTGATTTCCAATTAATCTAATAAACTAAGCTGCGTTACTGTCAAAGAGCTAGACCAGAGGGATAGGTAGGTGGGAAGCATTTTACCTATGGAGAGGCTACACTTTGGGGCCAAAGTGGATGAACTGAGGAAGAGATTTCTTTTGGGTCAGCAGGGCTCAGGACAGTGAGTCTTGCAAAACCCTATTCCCTAACCCCTGGCAGTGAAGTTTAAGGTTTGAGGTCAGGTACAGACTCACCCACCCAAAGTGATCCAGTAAACGGTAACCAGGCAGATGTAGAGGAAGTTTCATGCATTGTTTCTCTGTGTCTTGAGGGAAGAGTTTGTTCTCTCTTGCTCTCTCTACTTCACTAAATTCAATCAATAACTCTTCATAAATAATTTATTGTTATTAGAATCCTAAGTGCTAGAGACAAAAGACCTAAACTGGCCCTCAGGGCCAGAGCATTTTAGAAAGTTCCATTCTTTTCTTAATATTTTAAATAGGAAACAAATTCAATTATAAAGGGGCAGAGGACAGGACAAACTCACAAGAGGACTCAGTTTGGTGCCCTCATTCCCCATGGCTGAAGTGTCGTAAGAAAAGGATAGAGTTGGAGGAAGAATGGCTCGGGAGGAATCACTGCAAGAGATGATCCTCTTTCCACGGCTGCATTTGGAAGGCTCACTACTGGCTGCTCTTCCTGAAGAAATATCGAAACGGGAAGAGAGAGCTGCAGGAATGAGAGCAGAGTAGTCTGAGATTCTACAAGGTCTCCTTCCCTTCTTCCCGATTCCCATTAGTGCTTCATTAGCTAGGGCATTTTTGCTCTGGGGAACCACTGAATGGAAATTCAAGTCTGGAACAGCATTTGAAAAGGTACCCAAATTAAATTATACTCAGGAGGAAGAAATAAAGAAAAAGGATTGCAATAGGATGGCTGAGCTCTAGACAGATAGAGGGACTTGCTATCTTCTGAAAAAAAGACTCTGAAGACACAAAGCTAGATTCAGAGGGGAGAATGGAAATACTTTAGTAACCAAATCATCTGAATGACCCAAGTAAAATAAGAATAGTCTCTGTTTAAGCAATGTTTACAGAACCAGGCCCTTGCTGGGCATGCCAGGGTGGGGATGAGCTGTATAAAAATGAATATGACACAGTCTAAATTCACAATTAGGGCTTTTGTTCTCAATCTCATTTCCATCATCTATCCTGGACATCAGTGAGAAATCTCTGCAAGTAATCTGCTTTCTTTTCTATTCTAATTACCATGAAAGATTCGATGAGGCAAACTCTGGAACTAGAATGCCACTCTGGAGCTGGATCTCAGTTTGATGGCAGGAGAGGAGTTTGTCTTACCTTAGAAACCCAAAGAAACCACTGGTTCCTAGTTCTTTAGGTGGAGGTGGACTGCTCTGCTGCAATGGTGGGACATTTGGCCCTGCCAGGCTGTCCCCCAACTTAGAATCTGTAAGGAAAACACTCAGGCAGGAAAAAGTGTTAGTCCATAGGCTGCTTTTGTGTGAGTAGGAGAAGGCAGGACACCCAGCATGAAATAAGGGCAGCCTTATACCAAGATTACTTTAAAGCCAGGTGAATTGTCTGTTTTGACCTTCCCAATTTCATCTCAGCTAAGTAAGATGCTATTCTGATCTCAGAGTACTCACTCAGGCTCCTGAGATATTTACGCAGCTCAAGTCCCAGCTACCCACCATGGCTGATAGACATGCCTTCACATGGAATGACAACTTGAAGAACTCATTTGCTTACATATCCCCTGCTTCTGTGATAACTGCGGTTCCCATTGAATCCTCATGTTGGGTAAAAGATCAGCAAGGTAGAAGAGTAATACCTTGACTTGCATTCCCAGCCCTGCAGAATATCCATCTGCACCTTCAATGTTAATACTAATGCCCAAAGAAAGAGGAGAGACAGCTTCCCAGAGATTGTTCTTCAACAGTACAGAAAAGGGAAGCACATCCCTCCAAACTTTTCTATAAAACTTATCACCCCAATTGGAAATGTTTTGGAATCATGGGAGCATCAACTTCACCATAAGAAGCAGAGGACAGGCATGCATTGCCTCCTTTCACTCTTTTTGGCAGCTGGGGGGCTTCTATTACTGTAGGACAGGCCCCTGGACCAGAAGGTGGCCAACATGCACCTCCACGGGAGCAAGGCACATTACCCTGAGTGTGTCCAGACTCAGCTCTGTGCTGTTCTGCTCACCAGAGAATCACGCAGGACAGGGTGATTATTAAAGGAGAATAAACTCAAATTTCCCAGAACCTACCCTCTTCTTGGACATCAGTGATATCAGAATCCAGGGTCTCCTGCCATTCTTGCTGGGTTTTTCTTTCCCTGTTCTGATTAAAAGAGGACCAAGGAGAGTCTTAAACTTTATTCCTATACAGCTTGGCGATTTGAATGCTATTTGCTGGTGAACTGATTTTATATCAGCACTGGGGCCAGGCTTCTGACTGCCCAGACAGGTTCTATATTTCTGTCTTTAGGACTGTCCTTTTTTCATTTCTGCTTCCTAATCACTATCCCTCTAAAATCATGAGATTTAAGAGCCAAGAACAAACCAAGCTGGGTTTAACTTACCATGTTACTGAGTGCCTACTATTGCCAAGGACAGAATATTGAGGTTTCAGAAACCAGGAGGACCTTAAATTTATCTTGGAGAAATGTAAAATCCATGAGGTAAAATTGACATACAAATTAAATATTATAGACAGTGTGATAAGACTCCCCCATGAGTCCATACGGAGTGCTGTGGTTACTGAGGATATGAATGGAGTGGATAGTAGTTAGTCAAGGAAGGCTTCATAGGGAAGTGACATTTGAATGGGGCCTTGATGGATGAGTAGGATTTTGTCATAATGGGGGTGAAGAGATGGTCAATGAGAGCAGGGCATTCCAGACAGAGACATGATGGACAAGGGCACAGTGCCATTAAAGAGTAAATACGATTAGCATGGCTAGAGCCAGGCGCAGCAGAAACATGACTACGGCACTAGCAGTCAGCATAATACAATGCAATCTTATTATTTCTCCATGTGCTACTGCTTTATAGAAATTCCTTTGTACTTTGAAGAGGACATTCTACAAGCTGGTTCCAGGCCCACCACGTTTCCCAGTAAATACTGACAGTCAGAGCCATAGTTCATATATTTTCTTTGGGAATCTCTGCCAACTGTCCACTCTCCTCACCCAGTCAGAACACACGGGCCTGAATATGCAGCCGTGCTGGAGTTCCTTGAGCTGTTTTGCTGGTGAAGAATTCTATAGCAAGGGGCTGTGGCCTGGCAAGGTGGGTTCTGGGAGGCAAAGGCATGACAAGCCCCTAGAAAAGTTAGGCGTAGCCCCCATCCTGAGAGTAAGCTTCAGGTTAGAAAGGCAGATATTTCTGAGATGAGCTTCTTCACAAACCTCTCAAATCCCAGACCACATAGGCAGCTACCTAAGTCATATTCCTATAAAAGCAAAAGGGAACTCCGAGGAGGAAAGAGACCATTCTTGGCTTTTCTAGACAGAGTGGAGATGGAATTTAGAGGGCCCAGCTCTGGTTTCTGGCAAAAGTCATAAGAGAAGAAAAACATTGTAGCTGGAATTAAGACTGAGGGTACCATTTGTGACATCCATCAGGACATAATACCCTGAAAACCTGATGCAAAATTGTCCTTTGCATGTTCAGGGCCGGATCAGTTTAAGCAGAAGTGGCAAAAAAAAAAAAAAAAAAGAAGCTACATGTAGTCTGTTTCACTTTTGGGCCATTCATCTGCTCTCCCCCATTAAAATTTTTTTTAAATTTTTTTGTTTGTTTTAGAGACAGGGTCTCACTCTGTCACCCAGGCTGGAGTACAGTGGCACCATCATAGCTCACTGCAGCCTCCAACTCCTGGGCTCATCTCCATTTTTTACCTTTCCGAAGTCTGGATCTTTAGGTCTGGGACCTGCGGTAACAAACAGACAGGGTCTGCCCCTCCTTCCCATTCTCTCTGAAACACAACTTATGAAACAGATAAGTGTTGTGTTCTTCTAAGCTTTCCCCACACAGGCTCCCAATGTGTTCGGACATGCATCATCCACACTGACTACAATCCTACACCCTAACTCCCCACAAAGGGAGGGAGAAAATATTAAGTGTTGGACCATAGGAGCAAATTCAATTTTTCCAGATCAAGTGACTTACACTGAGAGTCACTGTGATCACTTTAATTTCGGGGAAATCGTCTCCCTGGGAACAGGGTCTACAATGGAGACTGTCTTTGGGCTTTGAGTCAAAATCAATAAACATGTTCCTTTTACTCAGAGTCTTTTTCTAAACCCAGAATCAGGTTGAAAAGGTAATTATGTTGAGTAAGAAGCTGTGGGTACTGTTCTTGAGGGAGATGATGTGTCAAACTAAGAATAGGAAGGTACAAAGGATAGAGAGTGAGGGAAATGTTCCTTTAATAGTAATTATCTTGGTTGTATAAAGTGTCTTTGTTCCCTGGAGCTTCATGTACTTCTCACGTACTTTCTCATTTCTTCTTACCTCTCTAAAGGATGGGGGGTATAGAAGGAGGTGACTATTTGCCTAAAATCACTCAGTGGGCCAGTACACCCTGGCACAACTGGGGCTGTGTATTCTGCCCCTGCCCACAGAGGTAGAGGTCTAAATCCCCAAGGGTGCATCCCTCTCCCAACTAAACTCCTGCAAAAAAGAAACCAGGTGTTACATATGTTTATGTGTGCCCCAGCACCCAACACAATGCCTTGCAAATAGGAGACAGAATAATAGTTTTGGAAATGAAAATAACTTCATTCCTCTACTTAAAAACGTTTTAGGAAATTTCTGTGATCTTGAAGGTAGCCTCAAGGCCATTCATGATCCAGCCCATGCTGACCTCTCCAATAACATTTCTCAGCACTGTGCTGTAAGCTCCAGGTGCACTGGCTTGCAGTCACCAAAAGCACCATACTCCTCCCTTTTGGCCTGAGCTCTTTAAGCTACTCTGAGCTACTCTGGGAACCTTTTCCTCATGGCCATTTTGTGTTCCCTTTGTACCCTGTGCTTCCTTCTACCCCTGCACATAGCACATCTATCAGTAATTGTCTGCCTAGCTTTACACTGAGTGTGTTCATGGGACAGCATGATATTCCTGGTACTTGGCACATAGTAGACACTCAATAAAAAGTTGTTGAATTTACGTATGTGTAAATGTTTGCTTGATAACTGATCATGTTATGGGTCCTGGGAAGGTGAAGGAGGTGAGTTGTTTGTGTTTTAGTATTTAGAGTCACAGCTACTTTGGAGACACAGAGAAGTAAGAAAAAAGGGAAGATCTATAAGGCATGTATAACAGCTAACAGCTATTCAAAGAAGGGAGAAAAGAAAAAGGGCACTATTTTATAGACTGTTGTGGAAAAGAAGTGCTGAAAAGGAGGAGTAGCAGATAAATGAATATCTAAATGGGGAATAGACCCCATAAATGAAATACCATCAGGGGACAGCCCACCACTGCTGTAGACATTTTCTCTTATCAGTTATCAGTTCTGATACATGTCTAGCTCACCTGTAAAAACTTGCCATGCCTAGACTCAGGACCCAGTGTAGATGAAGGCAAAATTTTTGTAAAGAGAAAATTCTATACTGGATCCCACCTCAATTCAATACAGATCTATTTTCTTATTTCAACTGCAGAGTATGAGAAGCAGCTTTTCAGGCTGAGAATAGAGGACTTTTTAACAAAAGGATTCATCCATGTGTGTATTATACAGCCACTTTGGGATGGGTTGTGGCAAGGGTGGACTAGTTGAATGTTGTTCTACAGATAGTGAAACCTGAGAATGAGTTCAGTCAATTCAATCTGCACTAAGGACCAAGATGTGCTGGTAACGGGAATCCTGACTTGTAACAGAGTACGAACAGCCAAGAACCTCCAAAGCCTCCATTTTGGTGCTTACCCTGCTGGTTTCCATAGCGGGCTTCTTTGTGCTGGGGCCTTGGCTGGAAGTCTCCATCTTGGCCCTGAGTTTGAGAGAAAAAGCCCAGGAAATGTTACTGGCAGAGGCAATATTACTACATTCAAGCAAATGTGGCCCAAATGAATATTTCATCAGGTTGGCTATTTTTATACCACTCCTGGCCGGCAAGATAAATTGTGCGGCCAAATTTTCTTTGGGTGCTGCTTTAATTCAGAGTAGAATCCCAACTTGAGACACTGGGGTTTCAGAAAGGGAAAACTTGATTGACAGCAGGTAACAGATTTTGAAATACTTGATTGTGCATTGAAACCCAGAGAAAGAAAAGATCTGAGGCCTCTTCTCCACAGAAAATTCAGTCAAATGGAACAGAGCAAAGCTTCACACCTCCGAGTACTCTCACATTTCACCTGGCTTGGAAAGGAGTTCCCTAACTGTTCAACTACATGTGCATCTGGAGGGCCTGGGGTCAGCTTCCTGTGGTCTACCCTCGCTGCTCCTGTATGTCTAGGGGCCGACAGAGTCCCAGGAAAAGAATGGCAGTTCTCTGTGAAGCTGGGGTGAAAGCATCTTGGGCTGGGGAGCAAACCACACCTTGGATTATTCCAGCAGCTCTCTCTAGCATGCTAATAACAATGACTGAATTGTTTTACTGACTCATTTTATCCCTGACAGAGAATCAAAAGAAGAACCTAAGTAGCCAGAACATAAGTAGCCTCTAAAATAGCAGCTTCAACATATCTGGAATGTGCTCAATATTCTCCCTAATATCACAGCACCTCACCCAATAATTGATACATACCCTCTTGCAAATATTTATATTTTAGCCTGGACTGGACTGCCTCTTAAGGTTCCAAAAGCTTACTGCTCACTGGGTAAAACAGAATTATATTTTATTTGTTCTTACTCTTTCAAGGGTTTCTATATGTTTTTGTATAATATTCTTTTTTTTTTTTTTTTTTTTTTTT